>PVIC010006966.1:0-52452 GCA_004025085.1 Thryonomys swinderianus
TCTCTGCCTCCCGAGTGCTGGGATTACAGGCGCGAGCCACCACACCCAGCATTATATGTGGTTACCACGAGTGAACTCAGGTCCTTGCGCTTGTAAGGCAGGCGCCGGAACCACTGAGCTAACCCTCCGGCCCAACAACATGATATTCTTTACTTGTAAACTTAGAAATCAAATAGACTGACATTGCTAAATGATTTGATAAGACATATCTGCCAAAATGCACTGTCTGAATAAATTACACTAAATTGAATTTGAATTTTTCAACAATTGTTCAGTAAAGTCAAAAAGATAGTGCATCATTAGTATAGTAATAATTTAACGTGTTGTTATTCTTTTTTCACTGTTATTAAGTGCATTCAATTACTCTTAGTAATTTTTCTGTTACTGTTTTCTTAAGTGATATCTGTTTTATAATTCTATCTATCCCTTTCACTGTTATCTAATTTTGAACTGTCATTAAAAGGAGAGTTGGGCTTGTACACCAATGTCATTTTCTCTTTGTACTTCTACAGCAAACCTCCCACTTGTATGAGTTCTGCATAGTCACTGCCTGTCCTTCTCGTACCTATGGCACTTCTGACCAAGCACTGTGACCAAAGGTGACACAAGCAACTCCCATATTTCATACTCACAAAAACATAAAAAACCTTCCTTGCATTTCTATTTTCCTTCTTCCTTGAAGGCTAAAAAATATTATGAGGAAATGACCTTATCATTCTCCATTAACCCAAAAATAACATCCCAGGGAGTGACAGAGCAACATAATGGGATCAAATTTAGTTCTGATAAAGCAGAGGCTTCCATGAGCCCAAATCTTTCCTCTTTAGTTCCACAAGAGGGAAATAAATTTCTAGATGATGAGGAGGATGAGGATGATGATGATGATGTCAGCTTTTATGATTTCTTTGCTAAAGAACTTAAGCCAATTTTTCAACACAAAAGTTTTGAGTCATGAAAAATACTATTCAGCACCATGGTGTTGGATACCCATTTCCTCCCTGCTTAATTAGTCCTCAAATTCTGATCTACATACACTGTAATGTCTTGGAGATTGAGATTAATATGGGACACTGCACCTGGTTATCAGATTTTAGTTTTAAAAAATGTAAATAGAATTTGGTATACACCAAGAATCTTCCTATTCTTACTTGATATAGACTCAGCAGATGATTCATTCTACCAAGCACAGATTTTATTTTAGATTTACATTCTGATTTCTAAAGAAACACTAACAGATTATTGAGCTGAGTATAAAATTCTCAATAAAATAAAATGTTGATTCCAGGGCCAGAGATTTAGCTCAGTGGTTCCGGCACCTGCCTAGCAAGTGCACAGTCCCTGATTTACAACAATACCAGGTGTGGTAACTCACAGCCACCAGCAATCAGTACCACATACCACAGTGCCAGACATAGTGGCTCACGCCTGTAACCCCAGCACTTGGGAGGAAAAGGCAAGAGGATTGCTGAGTTCAAGACTTGCCTGGGCTACATGGTGAGCTTGGGGCCAGCCTAAACTACAAAAGGAGACCCTACTTCAAATATATATATATAAATATAGATATAGATACAGATAGATTCCAGATATTGATAACTTTGTTTTAAAAGAATATATTGATAATCCCAGGGTTTGGTCAATTTTGACATTCATGTAAAAATGTCAATTTCTACAAATGAAGTCATAGAAAATGTCTGTATATTGTGGGGTTTTTTTCAATATTTCATTTTTGATAAATTTTATGGGCCTTGTTCTAAGGTAAAGTTGATAGTATAACCTAGAGTTAAAGAAAACTAATATAAAAAGCAGATAAGAGCTCTATGCTTCTTCATCCTTCTGTAACTTATTCCTTCCATAGAAAATATTTCATGTTTTATATTTCATAGAAATATAAATTTTGCAAAAATTATAGGAAGACCTGTTTTTAAATGCATTTAAAAATACAGTTTTTCAAAAAAATACCTTCCATTTTAAAAACTTAGAGTGAAATAAGTTTGAAAATGATGTAATTTAATCAGCTTATAAATATTAATTTAAAACTATAGCTTCTATTTACAAAAACATAACAGTGTACACAGCTAGGAAGGACATACTGACGGGGTTAAACATTAGATGTGTAGTTCCATCCTACTAAAACATGTTAACTTAAAAGCAAGTGCAAGATTCCTGCTTTCACTCTTTGTGCTGCTTATGTATGGTGGTACTTTGAAAAAGTTCTGTGTAATTGTTTAAAGATTAAGAACAATAAGCACTTACAGTATTTAATACATGTGCTATTGTATTACTAGCTGAAATAAGCATGTCCATAGCAGTGATTTGATGAGAAGAGGTCCCCTAAAAGAAGAAGTGAGTGCTTAAGCAATCTGGGAAGTGGAAATCCATTTGAAGAGTATATGGGGCTGGAACAGCAATGACATCTTCAAGACCAAAACCAACAAACTCAGGTTGGCCACAGAGGTGCTACTCAGATGACTAGAAAAGCAACTTCCACATGGAGTCCAACTACTGCATTTAAGGTGAGACAGAGAATTGCCATGCCCTGGGGCAAAGGATGGTAGAAGTGGCAACACTCCCTCCTATCCAAACCCCAATAAGCCCCATAAAACAAAAACCGTAACTATAAGCTTGCCCTCTCCTGTGCCATCTTACATTTTATTAATTATAATTTTATTATCTTATGCATTACATAGCAGCTAGTACTTCTGAAGTGACCCCATGTTTTACAAGATATCATGAAATGTCCTAGAAAAAATACTAGTTTTATTCTTAGTAATATTAGCACTGAAATATAATAATATTTCTTTGTCTCATTTAATTCAATAAAAGCCAATGACATTTATAGGATGTAGACAGAAGGATTATATACTGACAAAAATTATGACAGGTAGCAACAGAACCTAACTGCATGCTAATTTGAAACTTAGTGGTAAATTTTATAATTTAAGGCAAATGAGAATCCATCAAAATGAAACATATAAAAAGATACACCCAGACGTTAGTATAAAAGTGAAACTTCCAGCAATTCATTAAGGACAAGCCAAAAATATTGCTAGAAATCAAAAACAAAAAGTTGTAATAATAGATTTCATAAGCCTTTCTCAAATTACGTAAAAACATTTTCATAGCTGGTCCTGTCAAATAACTGACAGGCTATTAAATGACTTGGAAAATGATGTTATTTTCAATATGTTGTAATCAGCATAATAATGAACAGTGCTTGAAAAGAAATGGCTTGTTTTTAGTTTTCATTTATTCTTTTTGTATTGTATTTGTATTAATTGCAAGCATTAGACTTGCACATGATCACTTTTTTTTACATAGCACTTTGAACTAATTAGGATTAGCACTAGACTTAGTAAAAATTTCCTAAATGCAGTAGCAAAGCACTGATTCCTTTGCTATGAGACCATGGGCAGGTCTTGCTGAGGAGTCTACTGCTCACAGCAAATAAAATGCTGAATTCATGATGAGTGAACTCCCAATTTCAATACAAATGCACAAAAGTAGAAAGAGTTCACAACTAATGAAAGTCTAAGAAAAAAAGGTCATAATGGCAAAGACAATTTACTGTTGCACATAAATTTCATTGGGTGAAAATTGAGCCTTCCTTACAGTTTCCATTAAATTTTTGACAGCAGCATATACTGATGGTAAGTTTGATGCAACTCATGTCCCCAAACACAGTTCTGAGAGGTCAATATGTATCTACCACTCTTCTAAGAGCCTTTTGTATTAACTGATTTAACCCACTTGTAAATAGCATATTCATTATTTACTTCTCTTTGTGAAAAGGAAAATACAAATACGAAGATATTACACAACTTTTCAAAGATCACAGCTGCTAGAGTACATGTTCTGGATTTTGTCCCAAGGTGTCTGTCCCAAGACAAATGTAGTTGAACTCTAGGACCACCTAATGTAGGAATAGTTTAAGCAGACTCATTTCCTGAGAGCCTTCTAAGGATGAATATTGTCCTAAACACTTGGTACATAATAACTCATTGCTTACTTCATGAAAACCTATTAAATATGCATCATTAACCCAATTTTAGAAATTAAAAAAATAACTGGAAGTACAATAACTTGTTCCTGGTCATATAAATAGTGGTAAGGAATCCAGGATAATTTTTCCTGGCTCCTGTTCCATGCTACTGACCAGGAGGATATGTGTGCTCTTTTTGATATATTCCCAAATGATAAGATATATCAGACAGAAAAATCACAGTTGTTTAGCAATGTCAAACATTCTGTCACATTTTAAAAAACCAGAGACTGGTTTCCACAGTCAAAAGAAAAATAGGCAAATGTGCTAAGAATGAAAATAAATTAATCAAAGTCCAGATTCACAACCAATCCCCAAGGATTCTGAGACCCCTCTGCCCTGCATGAGCTTACTTAGCAGAAAGAGAAGCTCTTGGAGTCTACTCAAACCTCCAGACAATTTCCTTGAATACATACTTCAGAAGAGGGCTAAGAAGGGCAGAGGTTAAACATAGTATTTTTTATTTCAGCGAAAGCTCATTCTGCTGCATTTTGCTTGAATACAGCACATATTAAACATGTCTCCATATTCTGTAAGGTGTTAATGACTCTAAGTAACAGAAATCTCACACTGTGGGTACCAATATATCTCTTTAACGTGGACCAAGATGGTCACCTATTCTCAGTATTTTTGATTTTCAATTCTAGCTTACATCAACATTGTCATTAATACTGTTTTTTCTTCCTTGTTTTCCACTGTGTTAACCCCTTGTTCATTATTATAATACTGTTACTTATCCTCTTCAGATGAAACACAGACACCAAATCCTATATCATAAATTAATCAGCCAGCAAAACCAATGAAAGAAAGATTATAAAATAGTATTATTAATCAAGTCTGAATTTCAGAAATAAAACAGTACGTAAACCAGTAACAAATATAGAAAATTAAGTTGCTGCTAGAGAGAAAAAAATTGACAGTAAAAAGGAAAAAACAGAAACAAATGATTAAAATTAAAGCATCAAATGCAATATTATTCTAACATATATGACAAAAAATAACTGAAACAGCAAACTAAACTTATAACTACCTATGTTTGTAATTTATCAACTGTATTTAAGATACTTGAGCATATTTAATCAAAATTAATGAATTCCTAATTGCCAAATCAAGAGAAAGTTCTTCAGGTCTAATCTTGCTTGACTTCTAGGAATCTGGGAACAGTCTTTCTTCCATTTTAGCACCATTATCCTTTTAGATGTTAGGCTTTTCTCTCCAGCCATGTTATCTCTCCTGCATTATTGATTTTGTCCTCTCAACTGCCCCTTAATAGTATTTCTAGAATTTTGCTGGTCTCCCTTCTATTTTTCAGATTTCATAATAAAGTGATAATCATCTAACAGTGCATTAAGGAATACTCATGTGGGTTAAATGACAGTACATGTATAGTTCTTGGAGTAGTGCTCCCACACAGTAGTCACTTAAGTGTTCAGTACTGATAAAGAGTATCACTATCTATACAGCTTACTAAGGAACATGATTGATACTATGACTTCAAGTCCCATTAATTAAGGAAGAGTTACTAAGCCTATATTTATAGATCATTTAAAAGTTTCTGAATTTTAAATACATATACACAATGAACAGCTAGACATTTTTGCTTGAATTTCTAAGGCATGAACCCCACCCAGTGTGCTAAAAATAGAGGATTTCATTTTCAACAAACCATATTAGTTGAACTCCATCTAAGGTTTGTCTCTTTTATTTTCAGATATTTATTGGTATATTTTATATACAGCTCACAATCACAAACACTGGAGAATTTGTACCCAGTATATGACACAGTTAATTCTCATTTTTACCCACGCTCTACCCACCCATAACCTCACCCCTTATATACATGCTCATTAATTTTCTTTCTGAATCATATTTATTCTTTCCCCTCATTACATTCCCACACAAAATTACCTTTTGAAATTTCCCTACAAAACTATCATGCATTCTAGAACTCATTTACATCCTACAGGTTCTCATAGCAGAGAAAAGATGCAGTATTCACTTATCTCTATTTATTTCACTTAATAGTGTGTTCTCCAGGTCTATCCATTTGCAAATAAATGAATGACACTTATGGTTCTTTATGGCAGAATAATACTCCATTTTATTAAAAAAAACGCATCTTCTTTATCCAGTCTCCAGTTGATGAGAATTTGGGTTGTTTCCAAGATTGGGCTATCACAAACTGAGCTGCTATGAATAAGGGTGTACATATGTCTTCCCAATGTGATTTTTTAAATTCAAGAGTTGTCTCTTTCTAACATCATACATTTATTCAGTGTCCTACTGCTGTTGATTGAATTTTCTAAATATATCTCATGTCTGTCCTGTTCTCCAGTGAATTACTGCTTTAAGTATAGTATGAAACTAGATCAAATCTTGCCCTTATAACCATTTTGTCCTTTTAAAAATGTTTCTTAGACTCTCTTCCAGTCATTTCCAAGACAAACTTCTCATATGAACCTCATAAAAGATAATAAATGTAACTTCCCTACCTGTACATAAATAAATTGAGAAATTTAAAAAAGAAATGACAACTGAGTAATTATCTCCCTCATCATTGGTAAAACTTTGTTGGAGATAGGTTTTCTTCTTGTAATCAAGTGAATTTTTTCTTTGTACCTGGCTTTGAACTCATGACCTTGTGCTTGCCAGGCAGGCAGTGGCATCACTGAGCTAAATCCCCAACCCAGTCAAGTGTACTTTTAAATAATGAATAATAAAATTAGAAGATAGAACCAAAATCCTTTTGATCCAGCCTTCCATGGCCCCATCCTCTCACTCTCCACCATCCACTCTAGGTCTTGCTGTCAATTTCAAAGTACATCTCATAGTTTGGTAACAGATGTATTAAACCCAGAAAAGGAGCAGAGGAAATTCTGTGTTCAACTAATTTTGAAAAATTTTATATCATAAAAAGTAAGACAATGTCCTCACAATAGGAATTTTCGCGTATCTTTCTATGCTAAGTGAGAATTACATATTTCCAAGAGGGAGCAGGGAGTTCTCCAGTCGTACCACGAGATTTGCTGAGACACACTTTGCTGCCGTAAGAAAAAACATGACACCCATAGTTGTGCATCTATCTTGTTCTTGCTTCTAAACTACTGTTCATTCATTCACACTGCTCTGAATGTCTGTCACTCCTCTGCTTCATAAGCCCCATAAAGACATTCAAGACTTTATCCCAAAGTCACCTCTTAAACCTGTCAGGCACCAGACTTTCTTTCCCTTTCTCAGTGGTTTTTAGCAGCTTCTGGCTTCTATAATCACATTAGATTTCAACTTGTAGTAGGCTATAATGTTCTTGGTCTTTTGTCTTCCAACTTTACCACATCTGAGGTGCTAGAGATTAATAAAGACATATGTGCACCCATGTTCATAGAAGCTCAGTTTGTGGTAGCCCAGTCTTGGAAACAACCCAGATGCCCATCAACAGGACACTGGATAAAGATGTTTTTTTTTTTAAATGGAGTATTACTCTGTCATAAAGAATGACAAGTTGCATTCATTTATGTGCAAATGCATATGCCTTGAGGACACACTAATAAGTGGAAAAAAAATAGATCCCAGATATGTAAATACCATATCTTTTCTTTGGTATGAGAACCTGTAGATGTAAATGAGTTCTAGAATGTATGATAAATTTTGTAAAATAAGAACTATTCAAAGGTAATGTGGTGGGGGACATAAGGAGGGGAAAGAATAAATATGATTTGGAAAGAAAAAGAAATAGCATGTATGTAAGGGGGTGGGTTGTGGATGGGTAGGGATATGGGTAAAAATGAGAATTAACTTTTGTCACATTCTGGTACAAATTCCCCAATGTTGACTGTGATTGAGAGCTGCATATCAAGTGTACCAATAAATAATTCAAATACAAAATGATTCTCTTATGTTATTGTCTTGAGCAGCT
Source organism: Thryonomys swinderianus (assembly GCA_004025085.1). Classification (NCBI taxonomy): domain Eukaryota; kingdom Metazoa; phylum Chordata; class Mammalia; order Rodentia; family Thryonomyidae; genus Thryonomys; species Thryonomys swinderianus. The sequence continues at coordinate 7,953 of PVIC010006966.1, forward strand.
TGAAAAATTGTAGCTACCTGATAAAGAAGGGTGAAGAGAAGAATGCAGGCGGGCTTACTGGAATGCAGTTGTGGTTGAGGATGACACAGAGCCCACATGCCCACCATCTCAGCCTCGCCACCTTCCAGTCATTCAGCTCATCGATGTTCTTTTCTTTATGACCTTCTTTGAAACTTGCTTCCATCTGAAACTCCCTAAATCGTCTGCTTAATCACTTATTTATTCTTTTAAATAACCAAGATAAGATGCCCTTTGGCAGCTTTTGAAGTATAACCTATGTATACCAATTATTTATTTATGTATATAGTCTGTGTGGCTTACTTATGATACTTCTATGAATACAGTGCTTGACATATTATATGGGAGCAATAAAGATTCACTGAATGAACAAACAGTAATGCTTCTCATCCAAGCGGGAGCTTGTCTTTCATTTAGAATTTTATGACATTCATTCAATCAATGTCCCACTCCATGTCCACTGTTTGGTAGAATGATGTTTTGCATCTGTTTTTCTTTCCCTGTCTCCAGTGCTTTTGCCCACAATTCGTCACTCTGCATGCCAGAACATGACTTACAAATCAATCATCACCTCCTCTGTGTCATGCTGCTATCCTTCTCTACAAATTATAGCTTAAAGGTCCCTCAGGTTAACTAGAGCATACAAAAGGAAGAGAAGCCCTACAAGGGCTTGTTTCTGTTGACATTAAAATGGTGGGGCATACTATATCCAGAAAATTCATGTGGAAATGGCAGTCTGATATATTTCTTTAGGGAGCAGAACAATTACAGAGAAGCAATTTTCTTTCCCAAGAGTCTAGTAAAGTGCTTCCCTTCTGTCACCTTTCAATATTTTATATTGTGGTAACTACACCTTTTCTGTCCAATTAAGGAAGCCATCAACAAGCCTCAGAACAAATAGTTAACTAGCCAAATAATGAACACATGTGAGTGTACAACCTCATAATACCTTTTTTCAAAATTGGCCACATACAGCAAAGCTAAGAAACTTCCTTTCTCAACAAATGTGAAGAAAACCATATTGATATAATTATTTTCCTTGCATCTAGTACTTATCTTCTGGAAACTGTTTTGACATTTTTATGAAAGAAGAATATTGTTCAGTGGGATACAGCTTCCAGAAATTGTAATGGCCATACTAACTCTAAAGGACACTGTCTCTCACAACTTTGAGATCAGGATTTTAAAATTATTTTCTTCTGTTTTAAAAACGGAAGTATTTTTATTTTTTAAAAAATAGCTAAATAATGGGCCGGAGGGTTAGCTCAGTGGTTCCGGCGCCTGCCTCATAAGCGCAAGGTCCTGAGTTCGATCCCCAGTTACCACATATAATGCTGGGCATGGAGACACGCCCACCAACAATCAACACCGCATACCACAATGCTGGACATGGTGGCTCACGCCTGTAATCCCAGCACTCGGGAGGCAGAGACAGGAGGATTGCTGAGTTTGAAGCTTGCCTAGGCTACATAGTGAGCTCAGAGACAGCCTGAACTACAAAGCGAGGCCCTGTCTCAAAAAAAAAAAAAAAAGCTAAATAATGTATTAAATAAGTTAACTAAAATCCCACCTTCGAAAGGTTAAATGTGTGTGAGGATAAAGTGTATTTGACATTTGGTTGGTAAGAGAGCTCATTATCAAGCAATAGTGGGAGTTACTAACCTGGAGACTTTCCACTCAGGAATATAATTTTGGTTCTACACAAAATCATGAGGAAAGTAAAATTACAGTTATCACTTTCCAAAACATCTCCATGGTTTCCTTTTTTAGCTGAGCCTTCATGTTTCATTCCTTCTGTAATTACACATGTATCTCCATCTACCAATGCCACAGCCAGCTCCAGATTCTAGTGTGGTCTTATCTTCCCTAGAAATTATGGCTTTCTTTTTCAAAATAATTCTGATGATGTCAGTGTTCATATGAAACACATATACTCTCCTGTTGTCAACTTAACTTTTTAATGTCCACACAAGGTCCTTTATGTTCCACCTTTATTTTCTCAGTCTTATTTTCTAAGGTTAAAATAAGAATGAAAATGAAAATATTTACTATAAAATATCAATATTTTCATTGATGAAGTTATATTAAAAATTAGTTTTAAAAGTTCTTTTCCAATTATTTAGTATACATTAATATGTCCATTGATGAAAACTATAAATATCAAAGCTATTAAAAGACAAAAATCTGACAGATACCCTGTCCACAAAGGCTAACCAGTATTAATACCTAGAATAGAGCCTTTGAAAATATTTTTAGTTATGTGCCTAAATATCCTAAATTAATTCAGATATTTAATTTTCAAGGGACAAAAAACACATTCATAATAACTGTGGCAATGCATATATGTGTAAAGGCTTATTATAAGCAACAATTTGATCTTTCCCCCTTCCTCATAGCAGTTCCTGCCAACTTGGTAATTACCCAGAGGGCAGATTCAAAATGGCTGGGAATAGAGTGCATCCACTGGGCAAGTATAACTGTGGTAAATAGATAGTATGTATTTCCTTTCTTTAATTTTCACCATGGAACTTAAAATCACTGCACACACTTCATTTACTTTTAGTCTGTTATCTGATGTCCTCCCACTGGAATATGAGTTTCATGACTACAGAGATTTATGAACATTTTGTTCACTGATGAATAAATCCCTAGTGCACTATTTAGAATTGAGTCTTGTGTACTGTATAGTCAGTGAATATTTATTGAATAAATAAAAGAATAAATAGGTTTATGTGTATCTATTAAATTATATCAAAGATAATCTTAGTTTCTTGTCAGGGGACTGGAAACAATGGCAATTTAATCATGGCATCTTGGAAATAAGACTTTGTGTCACCAGGGTTTTGACAGTCTTTCTGCTCCCTCCTTTCTGAAGTGTGGCTATCAACATCTTTCATTTTATGAGTTACCAAGGTAATTGACCAAGGTGGCATAAACCTAAAATCTGCAGCTTGACAAATCTTCAAGCAGGCTTCTTGGTGACTGTAGTCCCTGACCTTTGTTTTTTTTAGAGTATTAACTTCAAAACACTTGGAATTGTAAATTTTTTTCTCTGCTCCTAGATATGTAAATTTTGTCCTATCCTGTTTAATAACCGAGAAATGTCTTCTTCCAGCACCTTGGAGCCTTAGAAATATAATAAAAAATAAAGAGCCTCCATTTCCCAGTCTGTGGAAGGACAGGAGCTTAATTTCAATAAACACCTACAGCAAATACAAATGGCCTAATCATACTGACCAACCTTTCCTCTGAAGTCTTTCAGGACTTTTCCACTAGTTTATTTCAGTACTTACAATTCACTTGCCTTTGTTTCAAAGAAGTTGAGTTTACCCTCTCGTCTCTGCCACCATAAATACTCTTCGCTTCTGTCACAATTAAATAGTCTCTTGTATCTATTTTAATCTGTCAGGTGCTTTTTCTTCTTTGATATAATCTTGAACTATATTTTGATTAAGCTACCCAGATTTAGTCCCTTTCTTGAGAGAAAAGGAACTTTAACTCATATAAACACACAAAGACTTAAGATCAAATAGCTTTACTTCTCAGGAAATAGAAATGAAAGACCACTTAGGATTCAAGGAACCCTATGAACTACAATAGAAATGAAAGGATATATAAATATAGATATAGATATGGCACCAAACTTTTACACTAAATACTTCTCTATCTACTGCAATAGTTTTCTACCTGACAATACTTCTTTACTGATTTGTTTCTATTCCAGGATTTAGCTTACCAATGGTCATTGAGGCTCTTACTTCATCATTTTACCTTCTCTTTCCATTACTGCATGACTCACAGCACGTTTTCTGATTTGAATTCCTAAGGAAATGATACTCCATCTCCTTTCACTATGTTTCATCCTTTGCTGGCCAACCTATAGATTAACTTTCCCTTGATCAGCATTCTCTTCAAATTGAATTACTTGTATCAGAGTCAACATACAAGAAAGTAAAATGTGTTTATCCATGACTCATTCAACCCCAACACGGGTTAAACATGTAGATGACAGACACCAGAATATATGCAGATGGAGCATTCCACCTTTGAATGGCTAGCAAAGTATCACTTTCTTGCTGTATATACAGTGCCAAAGGTGCTCCTTATTTATACTGTTCTCTTGTCAGAATGAAATGCATCTTTCTAGCTTTTCCAAAATACTGAATTCAATGAACTAAAGAACTACTTAACTCAATGGTATGTACATTCAATACCAACATACAATAAATATTTGATAGTAATAACAAACTTCATACTCTGCCAAAGTATAGGGGGTAAAAAGAAGAAAAAAGTCAGCCTCTAGATTTTTGATCATGGATGTTCAGGCTGCAGACAATGCCCTGTTGTTTCAAAGCACGAAAAACAATCCTGTTGAACCACATTGCAGGTTACCTTACCGAGTCTCATGGCTGCATGTGTGTCTGGGAAATGTAAGAAAAGATACACATCTGACTTCCTTTGCAGTGAAATGAATTATTCGGTCAGGCAATTAGACTGTCCAATGTTTTTCTCATGGAAACTAATTTTGAATGAGTAGCAGCTGTAACCTCTTCAGGGTGGTATTACTTTGGTTTCAGAAACTTCTGGAAATACAGGATTGAATTTATTTGTTTTTATGATTTATACTGAGGTCTGGAAATTATCTATGACCAAGGATCCCAACCACATTTTTTTTTGAGTCAAATCCAGAGCCCCCTTCTCCAGGGTTGGGGAACTTTGGCAAAGTGTGACTCACAAAACCTTGCTGGGCCATCTGTCAGCACTCCCCAGGAGCTCTGTGATCCGTGGCTACGGTGAAGATCCCAGAATGTTAGTCCATTTCTGTTTCTAGATTAGCAGTCTCCCTCCCGCCCGTGGCTCCCTGAGAACATTTCCAGTTCAAACTGCATTCTGCCCTGTTTTAGTTATATGCTCTGAGAAGAGTCAGATCTGAATCTCTACTACACAAGCTAAATAATGACAGTCATATTAATGAAACAATTTTACAAGATTTGCCACAGAAAATAACAGTTTAAATGGACAAACTTGTGTGAATCTTAATCATAGCATTCAGGATGTAAGAATTCCAAGCAAACTGAATAACCAATCAACTTTCCTCAAAGGCAAGAACATTTTTGAAAAACTATAGCTAGATTTAAAAAGACCATTAACTTGTATAAAACCATAATAGAAAGAAAGCAATATTAAGTCCCAACAAAATTGAAGTACACCTGCATCCTCAAACTTTGTGCTATTTTGTTCACTTTTCTTGCAGATACAATAATGATTTGACTTATCAAGTTAAATCTTATAAATATAGTACTTCCTCTGTATGTTGATTGCTACACTGTATTGGTTGGTTGAATTGATAATGTAACTATTTACATAGGATTAGAATTGTATTTGGTATAAGTAAACTAGATATGATCTTTTATTGGTCTGTATGTTTTATAATAAATTATTAAACCCCCAAATTAGACATTTGAACCATTTTAAATGTGCCATTCTAGCTGACTAGTGTGTTCTGTCAACCAATTCATTTACTCTCCTTTAAATTTATCTGTCTTCTCAATCTACTGAGGATTTTTTAAAAGCTCTTCAGTTATGTATTTTTAACATCCAGGATTTTTACTGAATTTAAAATAATCTACCAATGCTTTAATTATTCATTTTAATTATATAATTTATATTTTTATTTTTAAAGTTTTGATATTTCAAATTAATGTATATCTCAACTCTAATCAGTGTAGTACCTGAAATCACTAGAGCAATAAATCTATTATATATCTGTACAAGAGGTGATTAAAATAGGTAGGTAGTGAATTTGTTTATTTTTTTCTGTACCCATGATCAAACTCAGGTACTTATGGTTGTGATGAAGGTGCAGAGCCATAAATCCCTCTGAAAATACTCCCCCATATAAATACACTTCAAACATATTTATCTTATGATTCTTGAAACTTGACAAGCAGTTTTAGAAGTTTTCTTTTTGGTGTTCAGAAGTTACTATCAAAAGTAAAATGAATGCCACTACTGATTGTCACCCAAGGGGAGGCAGGGCCATAAAATTATGATATGTTCTGATCCACTTTATATGAGGACCTGAGTCCATGACTCTTCCCAGAAGTCAAAATAATCATGAAAAAAATCTTTGAATCAATTTTTGGTATTTAAACAGCCACAGCAGTACAACTAAAGAAATTTCAGGAAGGAGACATTCCAGATTTACTCCAAATATAACAAGAATGATGGGTTACATGTGTTGGAAGAAATTAGGAACGTTGTGAGTGGGATTAAAGATGATGTAATTTTTACTGTAATGATTTTAAAATTTTGTAGGTACACCATACCATAGCCCTGTGGATGTATTCCTTTGAATGTTCAGTGAGTGATTTTTTTAACGGTAAACTCATATTTTTAAATTTAACTTATGAAATTCTGGAAAAGATTTTTTTCCTTTCAACACAAATTTGCATTTTCTTTCTTCATTTATCTTCCCTGAGTTCCATAGGGTTTTATCACCCTAGAAATACTTCGCTCTCTTCAAGTTTCTTCAAACCAAAGTATATGCTTTCCTTCATGACAGACTATTCAATTTTATTATATTTTAGAGACCTTTAAATTTGTCATTTTAGTAACTCTTGAAGAATAATAAAATTTATGTCTGTTATGAATTTGTCCAGGATGTGGAATTATTTTCTCATAAGGGTCTTCTGGTAGTTATTTTGTCAAAAGAACCTATTGTGTAGCATTGCAGGGAATAGGACCAAAGATTTTGTATGAAAAAGTTATCATATATGATAATATGTGACTTCAATCATATTGATATCAATGGTTGCAGCTGCTACTTAATTACAAACATTAAATCGTATTTCTAAACATTGATTTTGAGAATGATTGACATAGGTCCTTTAGCCAATAATCTGCATTTAGTTTATGACATTCATGAAGCTACTGCAGTTTAATACAAACTTAGAATCAATGTTATATCATACATTTAGAAAAATAAGATGCTAGGCACCCCCTGCCATTATGTGAAGAAAAGACTATGAAAACTTAAAGTTAGGAATTAATTGCTGACTATATCATGGCACCAAAAACAGATGGAACATATTACAATTGAAACAGGTTTCTTGTTTCTAATGGGGCCTGGATGAACCAAGGCACGAAAGTCAAATAACAGCTATTAACTATAATAAACAAGCTTGACATTATAGTGATAGAAATGGTTTGATTTATGAGTGTTAATTAATTATAGAACCTGTAATATGAAACCTTATACTGAGTGAGAAGAAACTCCAGGTTTGCTTTACTATTGTATTCTGAGAGAAATGCATAAAATTTTGTTGAATTAATAAGATAAGAGAGTTATCAAGAAAATCAAACACCCTGATCAAGTTGGATTTATCCCAGGGATGCAAGGCTGGTTCAACATATGTAAATCAATCAATGTAATATACTATATTAACACAATCAAGGACAAAAAGCATATGATCGTCTCAATAGGTGCAGAAAAAGCATTTGACAAAATCTAGTACCCACTCATGATCAAAACCCTACAGAGAATCGGAATAGATGGACTTTTTCTCAATCTGATACAAGCTATTTATGAGAAACCAACAGCCAGCATCATACTGAATGGGCAAAAACTGGAACCTTTTACACTAAGATCAGGAACGAGACAAGGATGGCCACTGTCACCACTCTTGTTCAATATAGTACTGGAAAATTAGCCATAGCAATCAGGCAGGACAAAGATATAAAAGGAATAAAGAGAGGAAAGGAAGAAGTTAAACTGTCATTATTTGCTGATGATATGATACTCTATCTAGAGGATCCTAAAAACTCAACCAAAAGACTGCTAGACTTCATTACTAAATTTAGTAGGATTGCTGGATACAAGGTCAACACTCAAAAATCAACAGCCTTTGTCTACACAAACAACAGACTCACTGAAAGAGAAATTGGGGAGTCAATCCCTTTCACAATAGCAGCCAGAAAAATGAAATATCTAGGAATCAACCTAACAAAGGAAGTGAAAGGCCTCTACTCTGAAAACTATAGGACTGTGAAAAACAACATAGAAAAGGATATCAGAAAGTGGAAAGACATCCCTTGTTCCTGGGTAGGGAGAACCAACATCCTCAAAATGGCTATACTCCCACAACTACTATACAGATTCAATGCAATTCCAATTGAAATCCTAACACTATACTTCATGGAACTAGAGAAAATAATACAAAATTAATTTGGAACCACAAGAGACCTAGAATAGCAAAAACAATTCTAAGCAACCACGACATGGCAGGGGGTATTACAATACCCAATTTAAAACTCTACTACAAAGCCATTGTGATAAAAACTGCATGGTAGTGGCAAAGTAACAGACCCAAGGACCAGTGAAATAGATTGGAAGATCCAGAAACAGCTCCGTATACTGAAAGGAATTTAAAAAATCACATTGGAAAGACAGATGTACACCTCTGTTCATAGAAGCTCAATTTGTGATAGCCAAATCTTGGAATCAACCCAAATGCCCATCAACTGGAGACTGGATAAAGAAGAGATGTGTGTGTGTTTTTTGATGGAGTATTACTCTGCCATAAAGAATGACAAGATTGATTTATTTATGTGCAAATGGAGACACCAGGAGGACACACTAATAAGTGAAATAAATAGAACACAGATATGCAAAAATCAGATCTTTTCTTTGATATAAATACCTGTAGAGGTAAAGAAGCTCTAGAATGTATGATAGCTTCTGTAATATCCAAAATGAATTTGGAGTGGGAACATAATGATGGAAAGGAATAAATATGGTTTGGAAATAAAGGAGTGTGTATATAGAGGGTGGGGCGGGGGGAGGGGAAGGGATGTAGGTAAAAATGACAATTGACCTATGTCACATATTGGTACAGATTCCCCAATGTTTTGTGTGATTGTGAGCTGTGGATATAATGTAGCAATAAAGTTTACTGAATAGTGAAAAAAAATCACAATTTGATTGATGCTGCATAATTTTTAATTTAGAAGACAAAATGTACATTTATGCACATATAAATACACCACAGTATATGATTTAATAAAATTTAAACTTATTCATAAATTCATAAAGAGTTCAATGTACTTAGCTTCACAGATATCTTAGTCCTGGGAAATTTGCAAGCCTAGCAAATCCTACAGTGAAAGTTTTCTATGGCTGTTTGCAGCTTCTAGGAAAATATGTAAGGGGACCAGAGGACTCCATTACTGATCATCTTTAACTTCAATGTTATCCACTAAACAGTATGCACTCATTTTGATGTCATAGCTCTTCCAAGTTTGACACCTTTCCTAAAAACACAGGCACACGCCCTCTCTTGGTAAGATAGTCTAGGGTCCACTTGTCACTCATTTGTTACCCTTTCTCCCTCTTTACTCTCACTGAGTAGTTGAATTTCAAAAGTTTTAGGCAAATAATGTAATGGACACATTTCAGTTTCATGCAGGATGTGAATATTCCAATGTGTTTTGTATAATAAGTCTGTTGTATAATAATCATTTTAAAACTTTTATCATTGGATATGTCTACCCAACTTTAAAAATAATTATATTATAAAGGTAATTCATGTACATACTAACATTAAAAACATATGAAAGATTTATTATGGGTCTTATAAAATTTCAAAAGTCATTATTTCCATTTTTCATATATAAAATGTAACTGGACATAAGGACCAATTAAAATTTTATGTGTTCCTTTAAATCTTTTATTAATTGATCTTGATCTATTATGCTAATAATACATCTGCTGCTTTTCATTTATGTACTATTATATAAATCTTTTATATTTCTGCCTTTCAGGGGTATTATTTGAAGCAACTGTACACAGAAACCAATAAAGTATAAACCACTTTATAAAACTATAAGGATATAGGGCTGGAGATTTAGCTCAGTGGTTCCAGCACCTGCCTTGCAAGCGCAAGGCCCTGAGTTTGATCCGGATAACCACATACAATGCTGGGCGTGGTGACTCACGCCCACCAGCAATTAATACCACATACCACAATGCTGGGCATGGTGGCTCACGCCTGTAATCCCAGCACTTGGGAGGCAGAGGCAGGAGGATTGCTGAATTTCAGGCTTGCCTGGGTTACATAGTGAGCTGAGGGCCAGCCTGAACTACAAAATGAGACCCTGTCTCAAAAAAAAAAAAAAAGATATAAGGTCCCAGTCCATTTCTCCAAATAGAGCATAACATTAACACCAAGTGCAATTCATACACTTGTATTACTTCAATTACAAGTCATTGATTTCTATATCATTTATACCAGTGGAAATAAAGAAGGAAAGCTGATATTGGCATAGTAAGATTTTATGATAGGACAGTCAATTTTTATGTGGCAGTTACAAAGTTAAATAGAAATTGGATAGCTTAAAAATGAAGACCAGGGCCGGAGGGTTAGCTCAGTGGTTCCAAGGCCTGCCTCACTAGCACAAGGTCCTGAGTTTGATCCCCGGTAACCACATACAATGCTAGGTGTGGAGACTCATGCGCACCAGCAATCAATACCATATACCACAGTGCCAGGCATGGTGGCTCACGCCTGCAATCCCAGCACTCAGGAGGCAGAGACAGGAGGATTTCTGAGTTCCAGGCTTGCCTGGGCTATGAAGTGAGCTCAGAGCCAGCCTGAACTACAAAGTGAGACCTTGTCTCAAAAAAAGAAGAAAAAAAAAGACCATTTCCTCTCAGTACATTAATTATAAAAAAACAGTGAACACTATATATGAACTGTTAAATCTATAGAAGACTAAAAGTTTTATTTGTTAAAATGACAGAATATTATTAGTGTTCAGAAATAAAGGCATCAGAAGACACAATTCTTTTATAGTCTTTAAAAACTGTAAACATAAAATATTCCAAAAGATTTAGTAGATCAATCAAAATCCTAACATTATTTAATAACAAGAAGATAAGGGCTAGGAATAAAATGCAATTTGCAAATGAAAGTGATAACAGCCAGTACATCTCCTGTCACAAGTTATGCCCATCCAGGGATTCTTGCTTTCCATATTTCTGATTTTTCATGATTATTGTATCTTGAAAACTGAAATGGCTAAATCTTTTGAGATTTTAATACTTATTATATGAATCTTGATGTATTACTGCAATTTTAAAAACTGATAAAAATTTAAAATGCAATGCTTTCTTTCATCCCTCAAAATTCAATCCATTGCTGTTATCTCTAAGCTATATCATGACTTTAACAAGTACTATAATAAATCACTCTGATAAATGGTACCATATTACCTAAACCACCCAGATCCTTTTACAGTTAATGTTTTGGAGTCATCTACAAACTAAAATTATTTTAATCATTTCCCAGTATTTTGGAAAAAGGTGAATAGGTTACATTTAAGTAAATTTTTCAGGCCAAAATTATAAATGAAAAGAATAAAATTTTTATAGAAAGATTTGAGTTTATCTCCCCTCCTTTCCATTTATTGTGATTTTGATCAATTTACATAATATCTTTAGTTTCATCATCACATATTATGAACTATATTGTGTAAGCTTGTGTGTGTGCTCATTGTGGGTGTGCTTGTGTTTGTGTGTATGTATATAAAAGTGAGAGGGACAGAAATGGAAACTGACTATAGAAATGATTGAAAGTTTAGCCTTGAGAGACAGAAATAGAAACAGAGATATGACAGTGAAAACAAAAAAAATATCTCATTTTTTCTCTGGTATAAGAAACTGAAGACATAAATGAGTTCTAGAGTGTTTGACAGATAGTGTGAAACAGAAAATATTCAAGGAGTAAAGAGGAATAGGGATAAATAACATGGGGGAAAATTGTGATGGGTAAAAAAGAAAAAAAATGCCAGGCGTGGTGGCTCATGCCTGTAATCCCAGCACTTGGGAGGCAGAGGCAGGAGGATTCCTGAGTTCAAGGCTTGCCTGGGCTATATAGTGAGCTCAGGGCTAGCCTGAACTACAAAGCGAGACCCTGTCTCAAAAAAAAGGAAAAAAAAAAGCTTATGTATATATGGGGCAGGGGGTTGTAGGTAAGGCACGGGAATAGGAAAAATGAGAATTAAGTAGTATATACTGGTGGAAATTCTCAATGTCTGTTGTGATCATGACGTGTATATAAAATGTATCAAAAATCAATTAATTAAAAAATTACAAAAGAGGAAAATATTGTTGACACATGAATCAGTCATGCAAAGAATGCAGGAAAAATGATGTAGACAGTGCTGAAATAAGTTACAGATATTCTACACATAAATAAGGAAAACGTTTGTCAGAAATTGCAGATGCTCTGGACATAGACCTTCAGGACATGTGGTAATAATAGTTTGAACTTAGGCTCCCACTAAAGTTGTTAATTCTAAACTTCTGTAGATAGAAAGAAAAAACTCTTTGTGTTCTTCAGTTGTAGCGACTTGAAAACAGGACACTGACTAATGGATCTCTATCTCACAATAATGATAAATCTGCTCATTTGTTAGAGAGCTTGATCTTGGTAAAACTCACACAGTGAGTTAAATACTTTCACACAAGAAAGTACAAGTGTCAATGTAATTTCAGATTTCCCTATAAATAACTCTCTAGTTCAATCTCCCATTCCACTAAAGACAGATAATACAAGGTCATTTCTGACTAATCATACTCATTAGAAATACACACCAAAGCTGGATAGTTCCCTTGACCATTTTCCCTCTGAAAAGCCAAGGTATAATCCTTATGGCATCATCAAATTTTGGAGGAAACCTTGCTGATAACAACTTTTCTATCATTTTTTGGTCCTTGAGCTTGCACTGTTGTCTATGGCTGCCTCTTCCAACACAATCCTCAGAAACTGCTGACCCTTGGCTCAGTTCACTGCTCAAAGCACTGGAAATCTGCTCTTTCTTTCCATGTCATATAGGCCTATTGATCAGAGTACTCTGTTGTTATCAAATATTGAACACTAAACAGAAACACAGGAAACTTGAAGAAGATATTGGCTTTGTGGGCTTTCCTGCTCAGGCTCCTATGTAATTCTGGGATTTATTTGTGTAAATAAACCTTAATCTAATAGGAAGCAAGTTTCTTTCTGTGACACAGTTCTTTGGGAAACCTTACCCTATTCTTTTGTCTTCAACCAAAGCTGACAAGAGATTTTATCTTTCATTGTTATGATCCAGTAATATCATCTGTAATTTCTTCCACTTTTGTGTTTCTGCCATGACCTCCATTTTCTAGTATGAGGTTTAAAGTCAGTGTCAAGCGTGAACAAAAAAGACTACAAAACAAATATATTTCAGGATTAGGAAAACATAGGCCTTATGCCTTTGGGGCATCATCCTTTGAACACAAGAAAATGAAATCAAAATAAAAAGTCATGACAGATATGACACTATGTTTTAAGATGTTAAGTTTCTCTCTGCTTCTCTAGCTTACCAATTTGAAAATTATTTTCTAAATTATTCTTTAATGGGAAATATATAATGATTAAATTTCCTTATGGTTTTGTAAGTACATCATTTATTTATTCATTTATTAGTTCATTGTGATTCTGCCATTGACTGAGATTCCTTTTGGATGATAAAATTACAAAATGAATATATGGCCCATGATCTTCAATAATTCATAATTCAGTGAAGTGACTGAAGCAAATAGTTATGACATGGTGTTACATGACTAATTACATGAGGAAACCATAGAGATGCAACTGGCTATGTTAGCCATCTGTCCTGTTCTCAATAAAAATATCTGGCACCATCAGTTTAAAGAAGGAGAGGTTTACTTTCCTCATGGTTTCAAGAATTCACTCTGTAGTTGTTGGGTCAATGTATGAAAGATATGGCTGCTCACATAAGAAAGATAAATGTGACATTTACACTTAAATGGATGTATCTTGAGGATATATCTATGTGTGAAATAAATAAGACACAGATGTGTAAATACCATATCATTTCTCCAGTATGAGAAACTGAAAGCATAAATGAGATCCACAATGTAGGGCAAGTATTGTGAAATAGAAAGAAAATGTTCAAAGGGAAAAGGGACTGAGAAAAGTAAAGAAATAACATAAAAAATTTGATGGTAAAAACAAAAAATGGAAACAAAGCTTGTATATAGAGGACAGGGTTTGTAGGGATGGCAAAGGAATGGAAAAAATGAGAATCAAGATGTGTTGTATACAGGTACAAATTCTGAATATTGAATTTTATCATGATCTACATATAAAATGTACAAATAAAGATATGGATGCTCAGTTCATAGTGGCTGGGGAGCAGAGCAAAGACATGGACCTCAAAATCACACCTCCTCCTCTCATCCGGTATAGGTTTATACGAGCTAATACTCTTCCAGGCACCTCTCAAGCCAAGTAAGCACAGGCAAAAATAAGAAGTCAGGGAAGGTCTTCTGGAGGAGGGGATAGCTAGCAAAATGTTGAAGGATTCTTATCTTTGATGAGACAGACAATGAGAAAATACTGTATCCACTAAATCAACACAGACAGAGTATCATATTCATGCAGTAAGTTTACCCTTACCATGAAAATGGTGGCAAATGATGCTCACAAACTTGTCAGTGAGCAATAAATGAAATTGACTTATCTCTTTATTAATTGGTGATGAGAAATTATCAAAAGAAATACAGTAGAGAGTCACCTGGCCACAACTGCTCACTGGAGCAGCAGTAGAGGGACAACAATCAGACCAGCTCTGCACCTGCACACACAAAAGCTATTTGCTCTGTGCAACCAAATTCTACTGATTTCACTTCGTAAGTTCCTTCAGGACATGCTGCAATAATAGTTTGAACGTAGGCTCCCACTAAAAGTTATTAATTCTAAATTTCTGCAGATAGTTAAAAATTCTCTGTGTTCTTCAGTTGGAGACTTGAAAACAGGACAGTGTTTCTTTCCTCATTCTCTTTCTTGACTAACATATCTGGTGGTAGTAAGAGAAAAGATAATGGATTCATCAATAAATAATCCTAATGATCTATTTTTGTTGTTTATAAATATGGAAAATTTGAAAATGTGATAGCAATCATTTTTTGCCTTTTTTATTTGAGACTTCAAGAAAGAACAAAAAGAATCAGTTCATTCTCATGAAACCATAATTATGGCAGAAACTCTAAAAAGTTCTGCATTTTGTTTTCTTGTGGAAATCATGTTAACCATTTGAAGTAGATGTCTACCCTACTATTTAATACCCTGAGCTAGAGTAAGGGTCCTTCTGTGTCCCATTATTGTAACTGTTTTTTATCAATCTTTTACTATTCTTATGCTTTCTCCATTCTAATTAACAATAGTACTTTCTTTAGTTTAATATATCTTGTAATATACACAGTTTAAAACAAAGAATAAGATATGTGCTTGTTGTTCATACATTGCATAATGGATTAAAGTTTCAGAGATATATATTTCATATAAGAGACTAGCAGTATCTTCCATCTTAACTGCAAAGGTAACAAAGATTGAATCAATTCAAATAATATTTATATTTGGAAAATTAAATAATTTTATGACAGCACAGATTTAATATATATCACATTTCTTATAAATTTATCTTTAGAATTAAATATCATTCTTTCTATAAATTCAAGTCACTGTGATCAAACTTAGGCATGAAAATAAGTAGTAGCCTAGACATTTAAAGCAAGAAACCAGTAACTCAATAAAAAGCAAATGTTTCCTGATAGATGCTTTTACTGTTTGTGACTTATTCTTTCAAATTTTGTTTGAACAATAATTATTACTTTGAGTACCAAATTACTTTTCCTAAAATGAACTAGATTATAAGCGAGAGATAAATCTCAGATCCCTCCTCAAACTTTACTTATATACTTCACTGATTTTAATTATTTTTCATCTATTTCAAAGCTTAACAGAAGTATAAAAATCTACATTGGAAATTTGCTATATGAGCATTTTTTATTCTATTCTTATATTCTCTGCCTTAGTATACTAGCATGAAGCTATAGACAGCATTAGGCCTAACTATGAGGTATTAGAGTATATTCATGTTAACTGAAAAATTGAATGAAGTCTGAATAGTGAGTAATTTAGGTTGTGAATATGTGTGTGTGTATACATGCACACATTATATATATATATACATATATATATAATGTATATACTGCTTCTATTTTGGGTCATATTTTTAGTTCTTGGTAGGCAAGTTCCAAGCAGAAACAAATTGGCAGATTATCAAATATTTTAGTGATCTAATTTTGAATAAACACTATGACCCTCAAATTCCTGTTAACAATACTGTGGAAATTTAAAATATGTTTCTGAGATTAAAGAGGCTAATCTATTATTTTTAAAAGACAATTACAAGTTCTAAACAATGAAAGAACTTTTCTAAAATTCTTTTTACTACTTCTGCTAGAGAATATTACATCACATTACAAGAGTAAAATTTAACAATAAACACTATATTAAAATACAAAGACAATGGAAAGCCTTCTTGTTGTTGCTAAGAACATAGTACTGAAAACGGAGGTTCTATCCCTAAAGCATCAGTCTACAGAGGCTTCATTACCCTTCTCTAGTCACGGGCCACTGATTTTGATAGTAATTTGACATAGACATTGACTATTGCGGCGCTGAGGGACGATATTAGCCAGAAACCAGGGATTTGATACAGTCAATAACTGCACTCCAGTGCTGCACATTAAAAAAGTCACACAGGCCAGACTGAATTGCTCTGTTAATATCCTTTGTGTAAATATTTGATGAACATATTTAAAAGTAAAAATGCTTTTCCCAATAAGAAGTTTATGTATGTCTGGCATTGAATTACCTTATCTCTGCTCATTCTTGAGGCTATTTTAAGACCAACCATTAAAGGTACAATATAATGAAGGAAGGTACATTCTTGATTAGATGTCAGTTTTGGAACATAAACTAAACCAAATACTTGTTAGTTTCTACCATCAAATCCCTGTGGGAGAACCCATGTCAAAAAAGTTAAATCACATACATCACATAGTAATTCTGTCAGTACATAAAACCATATGTTTTCATATCATCATAGTTTCAATAACAGAATTATAACTCATAAAAAATTTATGTCTGCTCTTCTGGGGATATTTTATTTATTTTCAAAAATGCTACAACAATCTATAAGATTGTTCAAGTTTTTTGTGCTTTCTACTAATTGAGAAAGAGCAGATAGAAGGAAATGAAAGGTGTAAAACCTTAGATAATAGAAACAGAAGAAAGTGAATCAGGTATCAATAGTCTTTTCTTGAATTGTGGGTAACCCCATTTAAGACAAAGTATGGTGGATAAATTTCAGATTCTTGATAACTATAGTCTTACTGGCATAAAGAAGCAGCTACACTTTAACAAAAATGTATCAGCTGGAAAATCAGGAGGAAAAATAAAAAAAATCATCAATGCAGAACCTCAAATTCTGTATACAAAGTCTACTCAAAAGTCCAGTTGGGCTCCAAATGACTCAAGCTAAATGCTATTCTGAGGGGCCCATTACTACACACTAAATATTTTCCTTCCAACATGTATGTGTGGAAAGCCTACCTCCCCAATAATATTGTGTGGAGACAGCATCTTTAGGAGGTAATCAAGATTAAATGTGGTTACAAGGCTAGAATACTAATCCTATGTGACTGGTGTCTTTAAAAACAGGGAGAGATAACTTTCCACATACACTAGCACCAGGCCATGTAAGCATATAACAAGATGGTACCTGCGAAGCCAGAAGTAGTTCCTCACTAGAAACCGATCCTCCCAGACATTACTCTGGGACTTCTAGTCTGTGTACTCATCAGAAATAAATTTCTGCTGTTCAAACTGCCTGGACCAAGTAATTTGCTATATCAGCCCAAGCTGACTAATAATCAGCTAAGGATAAATAAAATACTAATCAGAGTTTTCATTTGTACTGCTCCAAACAAGACTGAGTTTGGAGTTTGTGTTTAATACAAAAATAATAATTTAGAAAGGAGCATAAGTGAATCTGTTTTTTCTCACTGTTGAGAATACAATCTAAATTGCTGCATGAATAAAGGAGAAAAAAAGGACTCAAACACAAGAGACTAAAATGTGCATTGATAGAAAAAATTTAAATGATAGAATTTAGATTTTTTATAAGAGTTTCTTGAGGACAAATTTTCAAAACACTATGAAATCTATAAAATGAATAACTAATAATAAATTAACAGGTAGACAGACAGCTACAGTTGTAGAAATCATATTGATATATAGCTGGAATTCAACTTGTAGTTAAAATATCTGCCCACAAAGAAAACTTTAGAATGAAGTGGCACCACTGGTAAAAGTGTCAGGATTTGTGGATGTCCACCTAAAACCACACGTGCTCATAGCTGGGACTTTGGGCAGTGAGTGGATCATGAAGTCATGATATTCTTCAGATTAATCTACCAATGATCTTATAGCTAAGTGAAATTTCTGAGGTAAAACCTGCTGTAAGAAGTGGGTCACTGAAGACATGGCCTAAAAGGGTTAGTTTTGAGATTAGTTTTATCCTTTGAGCTATGAATGGTAAGTCCCCATTATATATCAATTTTACACCAGTTCACTCCAAACACACACACACACACACACACACACACACACACACACGACATGGTAAATGGGAATGGCTACTGAAAACTCAACTACATGGTGGCTCTAATACAGTTGACACTCAGATGTGGTATCTTTAGTAGGATGGGTTTACATCATCCATTACACATGACGTGTAACACACAATTGTTCCTTTTCCCAGTCAAATTTAACCTTCTGTCATAAGAGTGTCTGAAATAACTGGAGTTATCTGTATATTGCAAAAAACATCTGATACATCATTCATATTGATGACCTCACTGAGTCATAAAATTGTCCAGGCAGGGCTCAAATTTGTGACTCTCTTACTTCAGCCACCCAGAGTACTGGGACTACAGGCATTGCTACCATTCTTGGCTTTATTCTTTTAATAATGACTGAATCATATTTCATTCAGTGTAAATACTGCATTTCCTTCATCTGTGCAACTGTGGATGGGTTGGGTAATTGTACTTGATGAGCACTGACAGGCATCTAGATACACTGATCAGAGGATGAGATACTGGCCATATCAGTTAAATTTCAGAGTCATCAGTCTGTAGCATGCTGAAACAAACTCTTCCAAAATAAAGGATGAATTATCATATTGTATGCTGCTCTCTGTGAATAGAGGAAGGGTATTTTTTGGAGGTTTCTTCAGATTTTGGAAGCAACACACGTTATTGCTTTGACCTATTTATTAGTTAACATAGATGTTATGTTAGTTAACATAGTTAACACAGTTAATATTAGTTAACATAGATGTTGATGAATACAATCTCATAGCCATGCCCAATACATGTCCTTTTCATGTTTTCTCCTTTTTCAAGTGAAAGGAATTTTCTTGAGCCACATATAAAATAAATAATATAGTTAACATATATCAGTCACAAAATTTCCTTTATCATTTATTTTTATTACATTAAAAACAAGAGAATAAAAATATTTTAAAAATTCTTTTTAAATGTAAGCTTCAGATTGGGCACTTCCATATGGCAAAAAGGTGACCACCAGAAACTGAGGGTGATCATGTGCTTAGGTCTGACAGGAGCAGATTCAACACAGAGGTCAGCAATATGTAAGAGCTATGTGTGGAATTTCTGGCCAGTCTCAATAGGACAGTAACAAGACAGAACCCTCACACTGTAGAGCAAGCACATGCACTTTGGAACATAGAATTAAACACTATTTGGGATGATAGCCAAGACCCACTCGGGGATGTTCCCAAAGACAATTAGGATGAGACATTTCTCCTGAAGAGTAAGCATGGAGAACTCATGTTATCTCTTCTGTGGAGAGAGAAAAATGCCTAATATAAGAATATTTCAGATTTTTGTCCATGACAAATGGTTTAACTGTTTAGTGAGGGACCTGAGAGAATCAAAACTAAAATATCAGCAACACAAAAGTCTGGGAAAGAGACATAGTTTCACAACACTAACATTTTTGTTCATTTCCATTACCAAGTATCTTCAAGCCTATCTAGCTGACGATCTGATGTAGATCAAATGCTGGATTTTTACATTTTCACCTAGTTCAGTTTATTAACGCTATTCTATACTGTAATGATAGTTACATGATTTATGATAAATGTTTCATTAAAATATGCATCACTCCTACTAGCCATACTGTGCTAAAGCTACATAACAAAAAATAATAATGTCTACCAGTCTCTTATAAATAGATACTGATGTCAAATTCAACCATAATTGGATGGTCAACTTAAAGACAAGAATATCAAAGAAGAATCACTTCCTAACTGATGGATGTCTTTAGATTTTTATCTGAGATTTTATAGTTCCTTCTTAATAAGACAAAATATGCTGTGATTTCTACAAGTTGGATTGCATAAATTTCACTGTCTACTCTGACATTTTATGCCAAAATTTGCTGCAGTTAAATCTACTTCTGATTATATATTTGAATAAACAAAACATTATCTCTCAGTTAAGGCATGTAAGCAGAATAAAGTCAAGGGGAAATCAGAATAGCACTTCCACTACATAAAATTTTTTATAAAATGCCTTCCTATGGCTTATAAATGAGTGAAGACCTTTAACCATTTCCTCCCACATACTTTTCAAAGCTGATTTAATTTAAGGTTTTAGGAACTGGAAAAAATCAGCTAGAGTATTGGATCTTAAAAGATATATATGTGAATCATCTGTGAAGCTTTTAAACAATGCACAGACTTGGACAGACACCATCTAATTCATATCTGCTCAGCTGGACCTTGTACATTTTGAGATACTTTGAAAGTTATTTATTCCTAAGAACCACTGTCTGCTTGAACAAATGAAAAAAATTCTGCTCTGAAATTTGACCTCAGGCCCCTATTTTTCATGGGATATAAAGCATTATGACTAATGCCTTATTTGAAATCATCTCACTAGGATTTCACTTTAGATATGTTCAGTATTCCTGAGAAATTAACATTAGGACTAGACCAAGAGTCTGACAGACACACATACAATGTAATTTTTATGAGAAAGTCTGAATGAAATATTAGTCTACCCACAAATACATTCTTGATGTAAAGTTGTCATGAACTATATATGATTACTTTGTCAATGAAAAGAAAAAGCCTCTGCTAATTAGAAAACTTATTACAACGTACTATAAATACCATGACATTTTATTAGTAAATGAAACAAATACTTAAGAAGTTACACTATTTGAAGCCATACACATACAGTCATGAAACAAATCACTAGCAGAAATGTTTGGGATATACAGTCTGATTAGGCACTGTGGGTGTATGATATGATATGGGCTATAGACCTTTTCAGTATTTCAGAGATTCTGAGTCTAGACTGGATCCAGTGGTAAAACCTCTAGTGAGGGTAATATCACAGTGTTAAATGACATTTAGAAAACAGAGATTCTACCAAAGTAAGTTCCTAAGATAAAGTCATCCACCAAATACTTCTTGTATATTCACTAAATCCTTAATTAGATAAGAGGTATGCAAAAATGTGAAAGAGCAATGTAATTCTAACTTCATGAAACTTGTAATTCTCATAAATTAAAAACACAAACAACACTAATAGAAACTAAGCAGTGATATTCAAAAGCAAACCAGATGCTGAGATAGAGAATAATGGGCATGGGAGGTAGCAGCAGTAGATGATTAGAATCAGGCTCTCTGAAATATCAGATTTAACTTAATCATGTAAAGAGCATGGTAGACATAAGAAAAGCCATGTTAGACAGCATTCCATATTACTAATGTGGTTCCTGTATTCAAGACACAAAGACTAATGTTGCTGGAATCAACAGAGCAAGGGAAAGCTGGAAGAAAGTTATGTGAGATGGCAGACATCACACACTTTGTAGGCCATGAGGAGATTTACTAAAGGTATAACTGGAATGACATTTTTTTTTTTTTGAGACAGAGTCTCGCTTTGCAGTTCAGGCTGGCCCTGAGCTCACTATGTAGCCCAGGCAATCCTCGAACTCAGCAATCCTCTTGTCTCTGCCTCCCGAGTGCTGGGATTACAGGCATGAGCCACCATGCCCGGCTGGAATGACATTTTTTTTTTTTTGAGACAGGGTCTCACTTTGTAGTTCGGGCTGGCCCTGAGCTCACTATGGTGCCCAGGCAAGCTGCCGCAAACTCAGCAATCCTCCTGTCTCTGCCTCCTGAGTGCTGGGATGACAGGCGTGAGCCACCATGCCTGGCATTGTGGTATGCGGTGTTGATTGCTGGTGGACGTTGAGTCTCCATGCTCAGCATTATATGTGGTTAATGGGGATCGAACTCAGGACCTTGTGCTTGCGAGGCAGGTGCCAGAACCACTGAGCTAACCCTCAGGCCCTGGGATGACATTTTAAGAGTAAAACCAAGAGTTTATTTCTGTGGATGTCCTTTTTTTTGTACCAGGGATCAAACTCAAGACCTTACACTTGCAGGCAGGCGCTGGAACAACTGAGCTATTTCCCAGCCCCTGTGGATGTTACTTTTGAAATAGTGGAAAACATAAAGGCATAAAGGAGCAGCTGAGGATGAAGCATTAAACATCCACACTCAATGGATGTGTACAGGGGAAGAACCAGCAATAAACATGGAAGAAGGTAAGTACAATGTATTCTTATAATGGGCACTTAAAAGATAGGAAAAAGGAAATGAAAAGAAAATATGGTAGATGTGTGCAGAATCAATTAAAATGCTGAAAATTTCAAACTGACTTAAATATTGGGGAAAAACAATAAATCGGTATTCAATTATATTTTATATAGGAAAACCTACTTGTCTCAAATTGCAAAGGTGGAAGTCACTAACATTTAAGTCTGATATAGAGTACTAAGAGAGAATATCAAAGGAAGAATTTCTGCCTCTGACTATTGGACAGTAAGTTGTCAAATGTCAGTACTGCCAAAGATAGGCTTTGCTTTTGGTCTCAGTCAGTAGATCAAACCCTGTAACTAAGTGACAAAATAAAGAAATTCCTCAAATGACAAAAATCACTGGATGTGCAATTACAATGACTAATCTACTGTGAAGAAAGAGGCGAAATAGGCCTGACTGTTGTTAGGGTCATAGTTCACACCCAAAATGCGTGTCAAGAAACTCAGTGTCCAAGATAAAATCCAAGAAAGGGCTCAACCTAAGTTCATGGTCTGCAGCATGAAAGTACAGCAGCCTCACCTGTGGTAGGACAGGTGGCCAGAAGATCCTCCTGATTCAGACAGGCCACCGTGTCCTCTTTCTGTTCACATAGGCCACTATATAGGGGTGGAGAAAGACTGAAGGAGCTGAGAAGGTCCTGATGAAAAATTCAAGTGTGTGGGATATGGAAGGAAATGCAGTGAGTTTCAGACAAGCAGCTGCAATAATTCTATGTTTATGACATCCCTAGATTCCCTAGTAACTTATAGTATATCCACATTGATTTACATCTGTCTATATTTTTACTCAATAAAACACAAGCCTGAATTCATGATTACTAGAATTCATTACTTAAAGAGAAGTTTCATGTGAATATTTGGGATATTCATCTACTGTAAAAAAAAACTACCTGAGCTTTAAAAAAATAAGACTTTTAAAAACGAGAAGACTCTTGTTGTGTGAAAGGGGGGAAAGAAAAAAATAAGGGAGACTGAGATAACAAGATTGAAATGATCAGACTATGTCATATGCATGCAACAATTCTCTGGAAGAAACATCAGTATTTTGTATGGCAAACATGCACTAATAAAGTTTTTAACTACTTTCATTATTTTAAAGATACATTGAGTTAGTAAAGTGATATTTCATAAATTGACCCAAAAATTTGCATTTGACTTTAAATTTTAATACTCATTTTATCAACTATAAAATATGCTAACCCATAAGTATTGAATTCTGCTAATATTTATTAACCAATTTTATAGCATCAAAGCAAGACACATTTTATATACCAAATTATCCAACTGATACCTGATATGACATTTTTCAGAAAGTATTTTTAAAAATGTCTGCTGAGATGTTCTATTAAGTCATGAAATCAGCATTTAACTGTTGTGTCTCTAAAATAAATAGAGCTATGAAAAATTCCATAAAGTGGAATAAAATTATTAAATTCAATAAATGACAATTCTTTCCTCTGCATCTGACTTTTAAAGTGCTTCATAATATAAAGTTAGAGAACTGTTGATAAAGCATACATTGCATAACAATTCATATTTCATAAATAAAGCATATTACCTTTTCCTCAGAGGAAATATATGCTTTACTCCACAATCAGTAATTTTATTTAAATTCATAACAAAATAAATGAAAAGGACACAAATATACACACACAAAAATTAGAGTGGAATAATAGTTCTCTTTTCAAGAGTTTCCACTCTGGACTGCATATCAAGGTAAAGTAGGCTTAGTCTCCTGCTTGGCTCCCCAGGCACTCTGAGACCACCATTCCTACTCTGTACGAAAAAAAGCTCTTTTAGAGGGAAACAGGCACAAATCTTTATTCCTTCCCCAACCAATTTGTTATACCTCTATATTAATTTGCATCAATATCTGAGTATTTCTTTCCTCTCCACAGCTTTCTCCTTCACCTTAATTCCAGCTAGTATGTAGGTACTTTTAATCTACAAAAGCAACTCATCCAACAGTCTATGTCTTCATTTCTTTGTCATGCTCATTTGAGTTGTTTTAATCTGATTATTTCTGAAAGTACTCCTGTAGCTTGGCATTATTCAGAAGCATTTATGTTTTGAAACATTAATCTCAAGCACCACAGCTTCAGACACAAACTTCCAAATATTTCAACAATTCATTTGTTTATCAGTTGGCAATACACTTGCCTTAATAACTTGCTGGGAACTTTGGTGTTTGATAATATTTATATTCTTAGACACTCTGTTGTGTTTTATCCTTCAGCATTGTTTACCACCACATACAATTCTTTCCCTGCCCATAATCCTGCCATACCTTTTCATCTGGTTACAGGCCTGGGAAATGTCACCATGCAGCAGGCAAACCATCACGATCTCCACGATCAACGCCTCCATATTTTACACCAGTCTTTCTCATCTTCTACTGCCCCCAGCAATTACAGTGCATATTCAATATCTTATTTCCCTGGTTCCTTCCATCACAACAATCTCCTATTACTGCTCTCTGATGAAATGTATCTCATCTGTTAAGCCATCATTGACTTCGGGGTCACAGTATCCCTGTGTTGTTCCTTTTACTATCAGAACTGCAATCTAAATTTTTTTTAATCTCCTTAAATTTTTATAGATTGGCTTCTTCTCAACTTCCTAGATGGATATCTCATAGTTTGTTGTGAGAAATAAATATATTAACATATGTGAAGTACTTATCCAACATTGTAGGGCCCAGAAAACAATGGCTCAGTACATCAAGGCTTTTGTGAACCCCTGATTCTTTTGCTTTCTCTTTTCCCCCTGTATCTTACTCTGTAAACTTTTCCTTTAGGATCTCAACTAACTATGCGGCTAGTACTCAGATCCCATCGGTATGCTGACATTTGCCCTATCACCCTCAGGCTATGTCTCCCAGTAGAATTGTAAATCCACCTATATAATCATTTCCAAAATTAAACTCATCACCCTCTCTTCAGCTTTGGTATTTCTGAAGCATTCTTTCTCACTTTGTGCATTAACACGCATTACCTGAATCTAACTTTTGAGAATTTTCTTCAGCTCCTGTGATTATTCTCTTCATGTCCCTGTCTCTCTTGTCATGGAACAAGTCCTACTGACTCCACATTACAAATACCTTTCAAATGTACCAGTTACTTACACTGTTACTAACTT
This sequence comes from Thryonomys swinderianus, assembly GCA_004025085.1. Lineage (NCBI taxonomy): Eukaryota > Metazoa > Chordata > Mammalia > Rodentia > Thryonomyidae > Thryonomys > Thryonomys swinderianus. The sequence continues at coordinate 33,776 of PVIC010006966.1, forward strand.
TAAGCCATTTCATATCATCATCTCTTATTTGGATTAGAACCATTCTTTAATAAGTATAGCTCCCCACTCCCCACTCATGTCATAATTCATTCATATGATAATTACAATGCCTTTTAAAATCTCTGATCATGTTGCTTTTCTGTTAAGGATATAGATGTGAATTACTCCAAGTTCTCTTCCACTTTATCTACTTTCAATATTTCCCACACACATAAACAGTCTTTTCTTGTGTTGCAATGAGTAAACTATGGCTCCTATATAAGACCAATTAGAACCCGTATACACTCATCTGCTTGAAGACTTCTAAGTCATCCCTCTTTTTTTAAATCATATCAACTATATCTAGTGGTATAGTTGATTCTACAGTGATTCTTTCTTACATGAAATTCCCCTTACATCAATTCATTGTGATTGTGTTTTACTTTTGGTCTTCAACCTATTATTAACTCCTTCTTAATAGTCATGTTTATTATTTCCACAATCTGGATCATTTTACAGATTTTATTGACTGGTATTTTTATCGACTTTTATTTACTATTGTATGCAACAGAATATTTTATGTTTTCATTTGTGTTTGACACATTCTAAATATTCTGTATTTAATCAGTTTGAAGTATCACTCTAGAAGCAATTAGATTTTAACTGCAAAATCTCTCCTATAGTAGTCAGGAGTTAAAATCTCTGTTTATTCCTTTTTCAACTACTGATTTTACTACAATTAAGTCTTCCCTACATACATATTTTAATGAAAGGAGTGGGATTTTGGTAGCATTCATGTAAACATTTTGAAGCTTCCTTAAGTATACATTTCTTACTTGAATTTTCCAGTCAACCTGGAAGACAGGAACCCTATCCTCTATCCTAAACCTTTGACTTTGCTTTCCACTATCCTCAAGCCAGACTGAGATATTATACCAGAAAAATACCTTACACACACACACACACACACACACACACTATACTTCTAATCTTCAAGAGTCAGTTTTCTTCCTGTTCCTTCTCTTTTTGATTTTCTCTTCAGTTCTTTCAAATGGTTGCTTTACAATATTTTAAATATTTTATTCAATAATTATTAATGTAAATTGTTCATTCTGACAAACATCCTGTGGTTGAGCCTTGATTCCATTGAAACTTCTTTTGTTGGCATCACAATGACCCATATTGTTAAATACAATAGTTAATTGTGGCTACAATTTATACAAATTAGCAGAATTTGACATTCCTTACCTTTGAGATCACTTTTCAAATTGCCTTGCAAAAAATATACTCTCCTACATTCTTGCCTACGTAATTGGGCTCTTTCTGTAGGTTGCTTTCCTGACCTCTCCTCTTCTAGATCTCTTTCCAATAAATGTGTATTATGAATGAGTATAAAACTTTTCCTTCATTTTTTCTTTTCTTCCCCCTTTTTCTCCTCTTTCCGCTCTTCTTCTCCTTCTTTTTGTCCTCTCTTTTATCTTTTCTTTACTTGTGATTGCATCCAGGGCCTTTACCCTAAGCTACATCTTTAGCTCTCTTTATTTATTTATTTATTTATTTATCTATTTATTTATTTATTTTTACTTTGGTAGCAGTCTCATTAAGTGTCTAAATTGCTCAGGCAGAGGTCAAACTTATGATCCTTCCCTAGCCTTCCAGTGACCAGGGATGACAGACATGTCGCATCATACCGAGCCTGTGTTTTACATTTCGTTTTATTCCTTGTCTACAATTACAGGCAGAAATAGCCCTTGGTGACACCACCTAATTTAGTAGCTTTAACATTAACCAAATTAATAGTTATTTTTCCTATGTAACTGTTTATACATAATGAACAGTCTGCTTACTATCTCCACTTGGAAATCTGTGAGACATCTCAAATGTGGTCATGTCAGTACATGATTTTTAAAGCTTAGGACCTCCAAAGATGTTTAAGCTCATCATTCTATGTCTCATTTAGCGGTGTTTACAAACATCTAGTTGCAAAAATATCCAAAAATTTAGAAGTCTTCCTTTAATATTTGATTTTATGATCCTCACATTAACAAGAAAATATTAAATCTTCCACACTTAAAAGTTGATTCTCAAACATAATCTATTTATTCAAAATATAAATTGGTTGATATTAGTTCTCTCAGAAGACGTTTCCAATGGCTTCCATTTCACTTACAGCAAAGCATTGATCTTTGTAAGGATCCCATGTAATCTGGTTCCTTGTACCTCTCTAGTCCTTTGTCCTAACATTATCCTACCTGTTCACTCTGCTATCAGCATTCTGGATTTTTTTTTCCTAAAATTATAGTTCTCTAGATTTTCTCATTAAAAAAAAAACCTTGCTTTTCCTCAATAACACTGAAATTCTTGCCTTAAATCTCACTCTTGTTATAATTATACTGTCTTCTATTAATACAGTATAAGCATAATAAAAAATTTAAAAGTAATGATTTTTATTTTTCTTATTATCAGTGTACTCCTAGATCCTAGAATAGTGCATAGTACAGATTTATCCATGATAACTTATTGAATAATTAAGAATAAATCAAATCCCCAAAAAATTCCCTTTGATATTTGGAAAACTGTGATTTCCTAATACTTTTATAATACTGTACATCTTTCCGTGGCCTCCTGCTAAAGAGGTTCATGTCCTTAGTAGTATAGTCTTTCTCTCTATGTAACTAGGATATACACTAATGTTTTAAGTCTTCCCTCCAATCTTGATTCATTTCACTTGCCCTTAGAACATTTCATAATGTAAGGCATTTATGAGTTTAAATTAAACTTTAAATCAAAACAGAGAAAGGTCATCTTCCTTTTGTTCACCATTTTATTCCAAATACTTGGCACAGTGCTTGGTGCAATTAGCATTCTGTTAATATTTAGTAGGAATAAAATTAGAAAATCATGATTATTATCCTAAATTTTCTCAAAGTGAGCAAACCCAAACTTGCTTATGGCAATAGACCCAATACAGAGAAAAACCAGTATTTGAATCCAAGTCTTTCTACCCCATTCCTTCCACAGAAATATGAGGTACATAATTTTATTTTATAAATTTTAGTACTAATTTATTGTGATATATTATCCCCTTTTTCAATATAAATTATTGATCATCTCTGAGAATTTTTGCTTACCAAAATGTTTTTTTCTACAGCATTATGTAAATGGAGCAGAACAATGTTACATTGATCATTAGATATGCATATTTATGTGTAATCCATCTTCAAACTATTTAAAATAGCTTACAAAGGTTGTATGTCACAGCAGAGTCAGAATGATGATAACTCTGGTGGAATTTGAAAGACTGTGAAGTTAATTACTTGTTATGTTGTCAAGAGTGTGTATCTCTTTATTTCTTGTCCATGGAATGCAACTTTAAAACTCTAGCACCTGGAGCAGTAAGAAGGGAACGTAAAGCAGAAACACAATCAAGTGGCCGTTAGTAAACCTAATTTGTAATGATTACACAGCACCAATATTCCTGAGAGGGACCCAGCAAGGTAAAAATCTCAACATTATATAAACTGATGAAGAAGAAAGTCAAAATCATGGTTAAAATGTTTTTCTTCCTTACAAGACCTACATTAAAGTGGGAAACTGCTTTCTACCCCATTGTGAGAACTATAATTATTTCTAAAGCTTTATAAAGACAGGAGTTGATCTTGTCAAATAAAGAAACACAAGTGTTCCTCTTGGTACACATTTAAGTGTTTTATATTAAAAGACAGCAGTCTCAGAGTCAGTCACTGGTGGGTATGAATAATAGCTTTACCACTTGGGAGGTATTTGATCTCACACATATTCCATAAACTAGAAACTCCAGGGGTTTTTTGTTTGTTTGTTTGTTTGTTTGTTTGTTTGTTTGTTTGTTTTTGCAAATCATAGAAAAAGTTTTTACTTCTCAGGGTCACTTTAGAGACAAACAAATACTTCAAAAATTAGCCTTAAGCAGTATAAGAATTATTAGAATGATGTGATATTAAAACTGGAGTTGACATAGGAAGGTGGAGGTTAGATTCACAAGTTTCACTCAGTATTTTCTGCCTTAGACACACTCCCATAGCAGGGACACAACATAACTAAAAGAAAAAGATTTTGGCTCATGGTTAAAATCTCTGGCTGGCTGGTTCAAAGGAAAAAAACAGCATGATAGAAGGGCCTGGATAGAAGAAAGTTGCTCACATCATGCTGGCAAGGAAGCAGAGAGAGAAGGGGAGAGCCCAGGAAGGGGACACACTCTTTCAAGTCACACAGTTCCACTGCCCAGCCCTTCTGGTCAGATCTCACCTCCTCCAGGAACAGCAAGTCAGCTATAGTTTTGCCATACTCCAATCACTAATCACAATGCTATCACCTATCATAACCCTATCTAAAGTACATGAGGCTTTAGAGGCTACTTGAATTCCAAACCACGCCACTTTCTTTTTCATTAAGAGGTGTAAGTCTTCAAACGTTTTTACTCACTAAAAGCAAATTCTGTAGGCAAAGAAATTGGAAGACAGTTATTCTATTAGAGGGATTCTGTCTGATTTCTACTATACCTTGACCTTCCTGTTCTCTCCTCTACTGACCCACTGATGAGTACCTAAGTGGATGTGCTGTTTGAAGTGGGGGTTGGAGGTAGTCAGTCAGTAGGGGCATGACCTGGAAGGGTCCTGTTCTTCTCTCCATTATCTTACTATGAATCCTTTGCTCTGTCTGTCTCCTGGTTATCATGGGTTGAACAGCTTTCCTCCTCCGTGGCCTTCCACCATACTGTTTCTTCTTTGAAGCCAACCAATCATGCACTGAAACCTCTGTGGAACTACAAGCCAAAATCAAAACTTATGTATGTATTTTGTATGTATGTATGGCTGTATGTATTTATAGACAGGGTCTCGCTTTGTGGTTCAGGCTGGCCCTGAACTCACTATGTAGCTGAGGCAAGCCTTGAACTCAGCAATCCTCCTGCCTATGTCTCCCAAGTTCTGGGATTACAGCCATAAGTCACCAAGCCTGGTATTGTTGTATGTGGTTTCTGGGGATCAAACCTGGGGCCTTACACTTGCTAGGTAGGGTGTCAGAACCACTGAGCTAAATCTGCAGCCCAAACCTATTTTTCTTTATTCTATAACTATTAGTTATTTTTCTACAGGTTATGGAAAAACTGACTAATACAGATATTTAAATATTTCTTCTCATGAATTTTCACTTAATGTACTAACATGACTGTCTAATGAAGACATTAGACAATAAAATTAGACAACCAGATTTTCTTTTCTCTCTAATGTCTTCTAAGATTAGATCAAAGTAAACAAGGAGGAAAAGGGTATTTGAAAGCCAAAACCAGATGTTTGTTTACTACCACAGTAATAACTGAGTGCTTGCCATAGACCCTATTACAAAGATAAGTAAGATCCACCAGGCAATTGCCACACACACAGTTTCCAAAGGACATGATCACACAGTCTAGCCCCCAGCATCTCCGGGTGCTCAGCAATCACATGTAAAATTATAAGGAAACAGTAAATGTTTTGTCCATTGTTATAGTAGCAAAGAGGAAAAACTTCTATTTAAGTCAGAGTAAAGATAAATATGGATAAAGATAATGCTAAAATTGGAAGATAATTTTTAAACAGCATGAGTCTATCTCCTAAAAAAGGACAACAATACCTGTTGTTATCTGAAGAAAGCCCTCAATTTTCTAGGAATCCAAATCTAGCCTAAATAATAACTTTGTTCTTATAGTAAAATAAAAAGGAATTAATTCTAATTCTTAGCTTCTAGAATTGTTTTACTCTGTGTTTAGCATTTTTCACTTTGTGAAAATAAAACAGTAGGAAATTGAGGAAGACTTGATTTGAAGAATGAGTCTGAGGCAATCTATAGATAATTCCTCCATAATTACATTTCTTTAATTTTAAGGTGTCATAGTCTAGGTGAAGAGGGTATAATATTGAGAATGTGGAATTTTAGGTTATAAACACCTTTGAGAATGCGTAAATTATTTTCATAGATTTCAAGGAACCCTCATGGAACCAAGAGTCCCAATAATTTTATCTCTGGATTAAATTCTTAGGGTCCCTCAGCCTCGATGTGTACAAGGTTTACTGGAGCAAATGTTTAATATCTGTAGCATCATCATGTCACTCAACACACCAGAGGGCAAGGGGTGATTTGAAAATTTTAACAAATTAGCATTTCAAGGTAAAATGAATGCTAAATGTAACATCTTTTCCTCTCTTTTCATTTATTTAAATCAGTCTAGCCAAACAGACCTCAAGTAGGATAAAAGTCTTGCAGAATAATAAAACATCAAAGAAAGGAAAAGGCAATGTTTGCCCTAAAGTTTGAGCTCTTCACCTAAGAGGCTATGCGTAATATGTACATAAATCATCAGTCTTCTTTATTAAAAAGCAGCCTCTGGCCATTCTTCGTATACCCACTGCCACTTGGGAAAAAGAACAAAGAAATTAGTAACTGAATCTGAAGTGATCTTCCTCTGAAAAGCCTACGCTTTTACCCCTTTGTTTATCACTCTGTCCAGCAGATTCAATGGACCTGTCCAGGCCACAAATATCTCCTACCTACTTGCACTTGAGGGGCAATGAGGGATTTAAGAGCTTGTCAATGACAAGAAAAAGAGAAAGTTTCTGTGTCACTGACGTTTTGTTCAAAACGTCTTTCCCTATGTCATTGTCTCCAAGAGTTCTACCTAACCCATCCTCCAGCAGGTTTAATGTTTAGGTCTCTAATCCATCTTTATTCAGTTCAGTGTATGATGAAAGATGTATGTCTAGTTTCAAGTTTTGGCAGGTTGAAACCCAGTTTTTCTAGCACCATTTATGAAAGAGGCTATCTTTCCTTGAGTGAGGGTGTTATGAAGTATATTCTGTGGCAAATCCCGCCATGAATGCCACCATTACTGCTTGAGTGATGTGTGCATTGCCTAAAAAAAGATTAAAAACTTTAAACAGATGTTCAGTGTAGGGCTCTAGGGAAGTCTACAATCTGGGAATTAACTTAGTTTTGGAATTAGTACAGGTTCTATTGATAAAGCAAAATTGACATTGAGAACTATGGAAATAGAAGATATTTCCTGTCATAAGCTTGGGAGAACACTTGTGGTAGAGGGAAGATGGTACGATACATCTGGGGGTACAAGATAGAAGGAAAGTACTAGAACTGAATGATACTAGAATAACACAGACAACCTCTGAAATGAATAAATTTGTGTACCAAATTGAGCAGTTATAGGAGCACATTGTTTGATCAAACAACAGTCCTGCTGTTGTCAATGTATTTTTAGATGAGATTGAGATTTAAGTCAGTAAATCTTGGGCAGATTATCCCACATTAATGTGGGTGTGCCTTGTCCAATCAGATGGAGTCCTGAAAGACTGAGCTGTCCAATCAGATGGAGCCCTGAAAGACTGAGGTTTCTGAGAAGGAATAAATTCTACCTATAGATTGCCTCAGGACTCAGTGTTCAAATCAAGTCTTCCTCAATTCAGGATTTGGACTTTCCATCCTCCATAATTACAAGAGCCAGTTCCTTTCTCTCTTGCTTCTATCTCCCCTCCCTTTCCCTCTGATGTATATTGCACTCATATGTATGCATAAATATATATTTTTCATATATTGATATACTTTAGTTTAATATGCTTTAAGTTTGATACTTATGACAGCCAGAGTTCCTCCCAACACTATATAAACATATATGTATAGACATATATATATATATATACATATATACAAGGTATGCATGATTTATATAGCTGATATTCAAATGTTTTTGTCTTAATCTTACTTCTTGTGGCAGCCAGCTTTACTTCTCAAAATATTACTCTATTTCACAATATTTACCATATATTCTAGACATTGTGAAATAGAAAATATTCAAAGGGAAATGGGGTGTACAGGTAATTAACAAGAAAAAATATGATGGCAATTAAAAAAGGGAAACAGAGCTCGTGTATAAAGGGGCAGGGGGTTGTTGGGTGGGTGGAGGAATGAGAAAAATGAGAATTAAATTGTGTCATATACTGGTACAAATTCTCAATATTGTATGTGATCATGATGTGTATATATAATGTACCAATAAAGATTCAAATTAAAAAAACATTTTTAAAAATAAAAACATTGCTTTCTCAAAGCCATTCAGCTCTTCCATTTACGTTCTTCTGCCTAGTCTATAACTCCTCTGGACTGAGGATCCGAGGTGAGAAAGAACTTCCCTAATATTAAGAAGAAAAAAAGACAAACTGTTCATAATAAGATAAAAGACAGACTGGAATAAGAGGTAGAATTAGTAAATGTAAATATAAATTGTATTTTTTCTGCATTATCTTTGATCATGTATATTTTACCTTCTCTGTAACTTTCTGATTTTCAGTCTGAGGAAATAAATATAAATTCCTAAAATTGATACCTGCAAGAATATAGTTTATAGGGCTGGGGATTTAGCTCAAGTGGTACCGTGCCTACCTTGGAAGCACAAGAACCCAAGTTCAATCACGGGTATAGCCAAAAAAAAAAAAATATATATATATATATATATTATATATATATAATATATATATGTGTGTGTGTGTATGTATAAAAAACTTTTTGAACTATAAATGTTTCATAAGTATAAGCTATTTTTATTATTTTTGCAGGACTTCTTCCCACAACTATTTATACTTAATAGATATACATAATCTTAACTGTGAGAGATCTTATGGAATATGTATGCATGTATGTATGTATAATTTATATTAAATATTGTCTCATTAAATATAAAAGAGGATTTGATGTAAAGCTCTTCTGCCTCATTTATGGGCAGAAGATTCAGGATCCACAGTCAACTTTTCTGCCAAACAACAGGGTAACAGCTCTGTGCACAGTATTTCCTAAATTTTTACATTAAGTCGTGCAGATTTTTAAAGAAAAAAACTCTCCAGATTTTCCATCTTTATTGACATTTCATAGTAATGAAATTCTGAGAACCATTTTAATAAATGTGAAATATGGAGAAAAACCTGTAAGTTAACAAAAATGCCCCCACCTTCCTAGTAGAAAAATAGTTTGTTGTCTTTTCATAACAAGGTTTCACAAGAAGAATTTATCACATATTGCAGAAACGCTTGTCAAGATAGACATATCCAAATGACTAAACCTCTCTATCCAGAGTATATTTCTCCACATCTAGTCCATGTTAGGTGGACAGTAACTGTTTTGTTCCAAAGGAGCTGAAATTTGTAAAAGACTTTGTAGGACTGTATTAAGGAAATTTTTTTTAATTTTAACCTCTGTAATAATTGGCTTATAAATGCAAGACTCTACATCACTGGTTTAAGAAGGTACAATACTTGTCAATTACTACCAACTAGATACTACTCTAATCTCCACTGAGACTAATTAGAATGAGACCCCCCAGACTGCTAAAATTGAATATTAAATAACACAAAAAATATTAAATAACACTAAAAATATTAAATAACACTAAAAACACAAATTAAATTAATAATAGGAATGTTTTGATGTTCCAATTTAACTATGTTAATATAATCAAATAATCTTTTTTACTTGAATTCTTTATTGGTACAATTTATATACATTTCACAATCACATATAACATTGGGGAATTTGTACCAGTATATGACACAGGTTAATTCTCATTTTTACCCATATCCCTACCCACCAACACCTCCCCACCCCCTTTATACCTACTCTTTTATTTTCTTTCTGAATCATATTTATTCCTTCCCTCATTACATTCCCACACCAAATTTCCTATAGAAATTTCCCACTCTATAAAAGCTGTCATACTGGGCCGGAAGTTTAGCTCAGTGGTTCTGGCGCCTGCCTCCAAGCGCAAGGTCATGGGTTCAATCCCCTGCAACCACATACAATGCTGGGCATGGAGACTCACGCCCACCAGCACTCAATACCACATACCACAGTGCCGGGTGTGGTGGCTCACGCCTGTCATCCCAGCACTCCGGAGGCAGAGACAGGAGGATTTCTGAGTTCGAGGCTTGCCTGGGCTACATAGTGAGCTCAGAGCCAGCCTGAACTACAAAGCAAGACCCTGTCTCAAAAAAAAAAGGAAAAAAAAGAAAGCTGTCATACTTTCTAGAGCTCAATTACATCTACAGGTGTTCATGTCAAAGAGAAGATCCAGTATTTGCCTATCTGTGATCTATTGATTTCACTTATTAGTATATCCTCCAGGTGTCTCCATTTGCACATAAATGGATCGATTTTGTCATTCTTTAAGGCAGAATAATACTCCATTTTATTTAAAAAAAAAAAAAAACACATCTTTATCCACTCTCCAGTTGATGGGCATTTTGGTTGTTTCCAAGACTGAGCTATCACGAACTGACCTGCTATGAACAAGGGTGTACATCTGTCTTTTCAATGTGATTTTTAAAATTCTTTTGGGTATATTCCTAGCAGGGGATAGCCGGGTCAAATGGGACCTGTAGTCCTACTTTTCTGAGAAATCTCCACACATATCTCCACAATGGTTGCACAAGTCTGCAATCCCACCAACAGCAGAGAAAGGTTCCTTTCTCCCCACAGCCACGCCAGCATTTATTGTTGGTTGATTTTGTAATAGCGGCCATTCTTTGTGGAGTGAGATGAAATCTCAGTGTTGTTTTCATTTGCTTCTCTCGAATGACCAGTGATGTTGAACATTTCTTCATATGCTTCTTGGCTGCTTTGACTTCTGCCTCTGAGAAGTGTCTGTTCATTTCAGATGCCCATTTTTGAATTGGGTCTTAATCAAATAATCTTTTAAAAATAATCTAAGTTAGAATAAATTTTTCAAAAAGAAAGTTTTAAAAAATTAATCAAGTCTCACTGGCCGTGGTGGTTCATGCCTGTAATCCCAGCACTTGGGTGGCAGAGACAGGAAGATTGCTGAGTTTGAAGCTTGCCTGCGCTACCTAATGAGCTCAGAGCCAGCCTAAACCTCAAAAAAAAAAAATTAATCAAGTCCAATCAGCCAACTATCTTTTTACATAAGTTCATTCTCTACAGACTTATAAACAAATAAAGCAGATTTTAGAAAAATCAAACATTTTGAAATTAATTAACATTAACTTTGAGCCTGAAAAACTAAGAATTTTTAGGAGACAGTTTATACACATGAATCTAAATATAATTTTGCTCCACCAGAGTGTATATCAAATGTCAGTGCAGTAAGACACTGCAAACAGATATACTCAGGCAAATGATTTCCTACTTTCATAGGACATTGGTAAACACTGCTTTGTTATCAGTTGGCCATCATGTATTTGCAATTTAAAAGGTTATTTTTTCCACACAAGACCTCACTCATGATAAATTAAGATTGGCTGGAGAGGAGATGTTGGCAAATAACACGGGAAATAATCTCATTTCAATCTATCTTTATAAAACATCCATTTTACCAAGCATTTCAAATCACAGGCTGGGAGGCAGGAAGAAACAGTAAGTTTCATTTGCTTATGTACTGTGAATTATTTATCCCTCATAAACTATACACTAATTAAGTAGCAATGAAATGAAACAGAAACATTACATTCTTTGGAAGAATATGACAGAAGAACCATGGGATTGAAAGTGAAAATGTAACAAAATTCATTCTTTTTTACATCTGTACTTATAGGAAAATAGGACAGTAGGAAAAATAAAAAAAAGAAATATTATCCAACTTCTATTTCCCATTCATTTCTGTAAATCAATGCCATATATCCAAAGCTCAGAACTTTGAGGAATATACTGTTGCCAAATATCTACAAGTTCATATTGTGCATGACAAATAATGTTTTCAATACTAGCAAAGTTCAATACTATAAAAATTTTAAATGAAAATAAATAAAATATTTACTTTTTAAGAAAAACAATATTTTTAAAGGAAGAAGTATTTTATTTTTTTAAATTGGTACATTTTATTGGTACATTATATATACACATCCCAAATACATTCCACATTGAGAATTTGTACCTGCTATGATACACCTTAATTCTCATTTTTCCTCTTCCCCATCCACCCTACCACTACACTTCATCCCTATATAATTCCAATGTTATGTAATTTTCTTCTTCTTTTTTAAAATTTTTTGGTCTGGGGATAGAACTCCAGACTTTGCACTTGCAAGGCAGGTGTTGGAACCACTGAGCTACATCCTCAGCCTCAAAAGTTATTTTCTTATCTCTAAACTCCCCTTCAACTCTTTATAAGATAGTTTACTGTTCTATAAAATTGCTTGTTAGAAAGGTCCTTATTCAATAAATACTAAAGCTTTTTTCATTCATCCTTCCAACTTTCCAGTACCTGATATGCTTTATTCTTCATAAATATCTCTCAGTTTCCAGTAAGTTCAGACACCTTTGGTTAGTCTTTATGTCATACACTTAATTAATTCCCATGATGTGCATTATATTAAACTTCTTGCTTCTATTTCCCACTGTCAAGCTGAGCTTACTGAGTTTTGATTGGAAAACCCAAGAATTTCCTCATTAGGTCTTTTTCATGATCCTCTTCTAAGGCTCACACTCACATATTTAAATCCATCCTTTATATAGCTGCAAAATAGAATTTTTCAAGTATACTTATAATTTGAGCCATGCAGTTGTCAAGAGCATACTTTTCATGACTACCTTTTCTGAACAATCAAGTCTGCAATAAACATACTGCTGCTCAAAGCACTCTTTGATCTGGTTTTACCACATCTTTTTACAGATTGTTACAGCTGATTCCATATATTTCACTTCATATATCTACTTATCACACAATATTTTATGTCATTTGATGAAACTCTATAATGTCAACTTTCTGTCTTCTATCTCTTTTTTCCTTCCATTAAGATTGTTGAAACTTCATTCACAGCTTTTTATCTTTATAAAGATTTCCCTGAATCTCTTTAATTAAATCATCTCTTCTCTTTGTTCTGAATTTAGTACATATTACTCATTAATGCCACATCACATGACTGTACATACAATTGCCTGCCTTGCTCAAGGATTCTATCCATATCTGGATCAACAAACTATGACTCAGAAACATTAAAAAATTTCTTGTGTGGAAAAAATTAAAAAATAAAATAAAATTTCTGATGTTGGTACTAAACAGGTGCATTTTTCTGTCATTATTCTTTAATGCATTACAAAAACTATTTCTATTATAATATTTACTTTGTAATAGGTATTATTGGAGAATATAAATAGCTTATGTGCCATTTTATATGATATAACTCAGTATCCAGAGATTCTGATATGATGAGGAAAGGGATTCTGGAACCAATATTTCCCAGATTCTAAAAACAAAAAAGCTGTACTTGCTGGTACTTATGTCATATTTTTCTGCTAGGTTGTCTATAAAAACAGCAATTCTCTTTCAGTTCTACTTCTATCAAACAAAATGCCAAGAGCAATGGTAGAGTTCAATTACATTGGTTTTGTTGTATTAAGTATTTTTACTTATTTTCAAAGATAATTGGCTTATAGATTCATTTCTGGAAAAGTAAATATTCTTTTATTTGTAATATATAATAGGGTTGATGAAAGCTTTTGATAAAAGGATAAAATAAAATCAATTTCAATATTTAGATTCTAATAATCACAATGCTATTACTATCAACATAAAACATTTTAAATATAATTTTTAAAAATTCAATTAAAGGGCTGGAGGTTTAGCTCAGTGGTTCTGGCACCTGCCTCCAAGTGCAAGGTCCTGGGTTCAATTCTGGTAACCACATACAATGCTGGGCGTGGTGACTCACGCCCACCAGCAATCAATACCACATACCACAGTGCTGGGTGTGGTGGCTCATTCCTGTAATCCCAGAACTCGGGAGGCAGAGGCAGGAGGATTACTGAGTTCGAGGCTTCCCTGGGCTACATAGTTAGCACAGGACCAGTCTGAACTACAAAGCGAGACCTGTCTCAAAAAAAAATTTTTTTCAATTAAATACTGTTTAAAGTTAAGTAACAGCATGATGGTCTTAAAAGGAAGTCCTACTAAAAGGAAACTATACATGGCAATGTACAGGGAAAGTGGTAGATTTTATTGATTAGTTGTAACAAATATGTCACTTGGACATGCAAAAATGTCTATTGTCCTCAAGCAGGCATAATATAAATAGACTATTTAATTTTATTGTAGAAAGAGCATTTTATTGGTCACTTCATGTCAAGAGGGGCCAATTGAGTTACAACAACCTATCATTAGCAGCGCATTAACCTCTAACATTATTTAATATTCATAAGTGTGGGCAAGGGACAGTGTCAAAGATGAAACATTTGAAAATGTTTTTGTACATGAAGGGGAAAATTAATATGCCCTTTAACCTGAAAACTACATTCATAAGCAGATGCACACAATTGAGCCCTTTGGAAAAGAGGTTGGAACATTCACAACAAATTTACTTGAAAAATGCTATTAAAAGGTGATAAATGACTTTGGGCACATAATGAGGACTGAACCTTTTCTTTTTCAGAATAAACACGGGGCAATGAAAAGAGCAGTAGACTCAAAGCCAGAGAAATTGTGTTCTTGTTCAGGTCTTGCCACCTGCCAAATATATGACCTTTGTCAAGTTCTTAGTATCTCCGGTCTCTGTTATCTAAAGTGTAAAATAAGAAAAATAAACTCAATGATATTTCAGGTAATCCCAGCTCCTGAGACTCGGAAGAATATATTTTACCCCTTCTTGTGAAGTTATGCTCCATCCTAGAAAGTAGACTGAGAACTCTCACTTTGTCCTCTAAAACCCAAAATCTACTATTCCAATTTGTTGTTTTCTACCAGTTGTACAACCAACAATAGATTGAACAGATACGGAATAGTGTTTGCTAGCATCAACTTTTATCCTTCCCAGATACCCCTTGATTGACAATCATTTGCACATTTGTTTTATTCTGAGGGAGTTTAATTCCCTAAAAGTTCTAGGAAAGAATCTTGTGATTTAGGTCCATCATGGAAGCACATTACATCCCCTTGTGGACAATGATTGGTTCAGAGGAAAATCACTGGAGACCTATTAAATATTATGAACCTCTGGTTCAACTGGTGCATAAAATTCTTACTACCTTTATTGTTTTCACTTTATGAGAAGTAATTTACTTTTCTATTCATGGTAATTTAAGTTAGATTTCCTGTTACATGCAACTGAAATGCTCAACTGCAAATGATAATTAAAATCTGTGGGAGATCGGAGGAGCAAACCCTTGGGAAAGACAAGCTAAATTCTTAGTATAAGAAATATTATATTTCATTTTTATGGACTAACTTAAATTATAAACTTTTTAGTAAGTGCCTTTATTTTTAACAAAACTATCATTTTGAAAATAATGCTTTGGCTTTTAGAGGAAGGTTTCTAGTATTTGTATCACTCAAGGGGCAATATATCAGAACATTAACACCGAGAACTCTTCATATAATAATCATTGCTTCAGTAGTTATTTTCATTTACTTATTATGGTATAATCTATTCCCATACCCAGGGGACTGTTGCTCATGTGCTTAAGCAATATGAGTTAATTTTCAGCAGTATCTTACTAAGAGAAGTAGTAGAACCTCATTCAGGCACTGACTCACAGAGAAAATCTAAAGCTCAAGATGAGTTAGGAATATCGAGAAAAACTTGCAACATGGCCTCTACCTCAAGCACAAGAAAACACTAGAAGGATTTGAAGATAAAGGAGCACTAAGGAGATAGATGATGATGCTCAGATGATTGATAAATGATAGGTAGACAGATAGATACATATATACATACATACATACATACATACATACATACATAGGTAACTTCAGTTCAGTCCCTGACTACACTGATGCAGTTCCACATACTAACACCTGAACAAAGAGAAATGAGAACCCCCCTCCAGAAATAAAAAAATACTGTCTTATATATAATTTCAGCTTATCAAATTTTGAGAAATGAAAACTAGGAAGGGAAAATTATACAAACTCTTCTACTAGAATAATATATCTTTGACATAGTAATAACCTTTGGTAAATTATCAATTCATTATTATGGAATGTCATCTTTATAACAGATATATCCTTGTTGCTAGGTGTGGTGGTGCACATTTATAATCCCACCACTCAGAAGGCAGAGCCAGGAGGAGTAAAAAGTTCAAGGCCACCGTGAGCTACAGAGTGATTTCTGAGCCAGCCTAAACAAAGGGAGACCCTGTCTCAAAAAAAAAGTATCCTTATTTTGTTATATACTTTGCATTCATATAGCTAGTTTGTATTGGGTTTTATGAATGAATGATATAATTTTCATTCATTTTATTTTTAAGTGTTTATGATTCTGTATCTTAAGTGAGTTTCTTGTACAATCTAATTTCTTGTGTTGTGTTTTTAATCTAATTTGACATCTATATCTCATGTAGGTATTACTGTAGTTGAATTTAAGATTATCATCATTGTAGTGCTTTTAAAATTTGTTCCCTCTATTTGTTCATGTTTTACCTCCTATGTTTTACACTTACTTTGGGTTACGTTTTAAAGTTGTATTTTTATTTCATGTTTCTAGTATGTATTGTTCTTGTGAAGTTGGTACCTGTGTGATACATATTAAATTCATATTTGTTCATTTTCTTTGCCTCCCCATTCTTCTTCATTTCCTAATCTGCTCCTCATTTGAGAAGCCTCTAACTTTCTATTTATTATCTGGATTTTATTTTACTCTTTATTATGTAATTTCGGTTTCTTCTATAAGACTAGCCATGCAATATTTAACCTATGTGTCTGATTTATTTCATCTAACATGGACTCTCATACTTCCATTTAATCTACCACCATTGATTTATTAATTATAATTCTTTAAAAAAACATTTTAGTCATTTACTAGAATTGCCACTACAAAATCTTAATTAATTGCAATCTACCTTTAAACCATATATTTCACTTCAAGTGTTGGGCTAAAACACTTCAGCAATCATATTTCTCTATTCTGTAATTCTTTATCTACAATTTTCATGTCTTATTTTATATATGTTTTAAAACTCATAGTACTTTGATATTATATTGCTATAAGTAGTAAAGTTTTTCATAAAGTCATTTTATAAAAAAATTATTTTTACCATTTCCAATCTACTTCTTTTATTTAGATTGAAGTCTATTTAGGATTATAAGCTTTCTATTGGAAAAAAATCAAGTGAAGATTTCTTGCAGTACAAACCCATTGTCAATTAATTCATTCAAATTTTATGTTTTACTTTTGCTTTGCCTTCGTTTTAAGGAACGTTTTTACAATCATGGAAGTATTGGCTAAATATTTTTGTTTCTTTTCTCTTTAAAAATGTCTGTCATCCCATTGTCTTCTGGTTTGTATAATTCTTTCTATTTTACTTTTTAGTCAGATTTAGTCAGGAGGCTGGCCTTGAACCCACTATATATTCCAGACTGACCTCAAACTCCAGTTAATTCTCAATCTTCAAGGTCTTGAGTATTGACTAAGATGACAGCCATGCAATACGATGGATAATTTCTGATGAAAAGTTACACTATGAAACAAGCCTAAACAGTATTTTTAAATCAGATACAATATATACTCTGATCACAAATTGAACGGGAAAAAATAACAGGAAGTATTTAGAAATGCACAAACAATGAAAATCAATATAAAAGAAGATAGCATCCATGTAATATCAGACTGAACAGATGAAGCTGTATAAGCCAGGGGAGACTGTGATGATATGCGCAAAGTCCTGAAAGAAAAAATTGCCAACCCAAAATATTTTACTGAAGGGCAGAGTAAAGACAGGCAGCACTCATAAGCTGCTCCCAGACATTCATCAAACCAACAGGTACATGGACAGGCAAGGAGATAAGAAGACCAAAGGAAATGGGGGGGGGGGTTGTAACTTGAGAGTCAAAGTGACCAAGGGAAACAGAATAGTTGGTATTTAGAAAGATAACTTAGATAACAGAACTAATGCATAACTATACTGAATGAATGATGGATCAAAGTAGAAGGGAAATCTCCCCTTCACTTCAGAGTTAAGATAAAATCCCAGCATATTCTGAATGTTGACATTGCTACTGGACAGATGCATAGCCTGAGCTGAAGGAGGTAGGGGACAGGAGTGATAATTTACAAATTTCCTTGCAGACTTCTATAGTGCTAGATCAGGAACTCTTCTGAAAGCCTGTCTTCACATCAGCAGTCTACAGTGATGACATATAAACAGGGATAAAATGGAAACCCATGTGAAGTAACTCCCTTTGCCTCAAAAGAAAATCTGGGGGAAAAGAACCCTCACATGTTTTACAGTAATTCTCCAGGACACCACAGCCAATTCTCTCCAGGGAAGCAGTGGGAACCCTCCATAGGAAGAGGGCTTTGGCCTAGGATAATAGTGACTGTACCGCTGCAAAACAAATATCACAGGATAGGGTGAGATGCTCAAGGGCTTATATCATGGGAGACCTAATCTAGGCAAGGTAAGTCTTTGCAGAGCAGTGCAATGGGTGCAAAACCCAGCCAGCAGTGAACACACACCAAAAAAAGTGGAGGGAAAGAGCAAATTTTTGCTTTTTGGAGACAGGGTCTTGCTTTGTAGTTCAGGCTGGCCCTGAGCTCACTATGGTGCCCAGGCAAGCCGCCGCGAACTCAGCAATCCTCCTGTCTCTGCCTCCCGAGTGCTGGGATGACAGGCGTGAGCCACCACGCCCAGCATTATATGTGGTAACCGGGGATCGAACTCAGGTCCTTACGCTTGCGAGG
>PVIC010006967.1:0-52442 GCA_004025085.1 Thryonomys swinderianus
ATGAGCTGGATTAACCAGGTAAAGATGCCAAAAGGGCCTTATGCCAAGGAGAGCACATGTGGAAGACCTAGATAAGGAAGAGACTAATGCATTCTCAAGAACTTCAAGAAGTAGAGTGGCTACAAGAGGAAGAGTTAAAGTTAGAATGGTGAAGCTAACGAAAAAGAGACCACAGTGGTTGTGAAGCCCATATTAAAGAATTTACCCTGAAAACAAAGAGGAGACCCTGAAAGACTTGACTGGAAGACCACAGCGTCTTCAGAGCTGAAATTATATTTAAGTTGGCCTAAAAATAAAAAGGAAAAATCAGTAGGAAGAAAGCTGTCTGTATGTTTGGAAGAGAGCAATGAGAAGTGATGCCTTGGATCAGGTTGGTAGCAGACAAAGTGGAAAAATTAAGTGAGCGATATGGCAGAAGTGGGGCTCACTGAAAGTACAGGAGGTAACAAAATGGATGGTCTAGGACGACTTCCTGGTGATCTTCACAAAGTTGGGACACATAAGAAGAGAGAAATGTTTGAGAGAGAAGGTCTGATTGAGAATCCCTGGGACATACTAAGTGTAAATAGTCTCAGGAATTTCCCTGGGAGGTAACTATATCCATGACTATAAATCTCAGGGCAATGATCTGTCCTGGGATTATTCATAGATTTGGGCAGAGTTGGCTCATACATAGTAGTAGAACCCATGAAAATAAATAGATGATCACATTTGGGCACAGTAGGCAAAGTGCAGAAATCAAAGACCAAGGGCCACAACATTTGAGGTATAGGAGGAATAGCTGGTAAGGTGAATTATAAGGAAAACTATCCTATAAAGAACAGAATGTAAACTAAAATGATTTCATTAATTTTCTGAAGTATAGGAAAGTCAGAATTCAGACCCAAATCTTTCCCCTTCCAAAATCTTCCTTTTGAACACTTCCTATTTATGAATGTAAGAGTAATTTATGAAAGGATTTCTCAGAGTTGGATGCTCTGTTGAGCATTTTTCATGTATTGTTTTATTAATTTTTAGAGAAAACTACTTGTAAACTAAGTATCCGTAGTATTCTCATCATCTGGATAAAGAAATAGAGGCATGGAGACATTAACAAAGTCCTCCAAAGCTACACCACTATTATGCCCTGCAGATTTACATTTATCTCTTTCTCTGGCCCAAATTCGTTGCTTCTAACCATTATAATTTTACTAGCTAAGATAGTGGTTCTCAAACTTGAGCACTTAGCAGAATTATCTGGAGGGCTTCTTAAAACAACGTTAGGCAATATCCCCTCAGTTTCTGATTCTGAAGTTATGGAGGGCTAGAATTTGCATTTCTATCTAGTTCCCAGGTGACACTGCTGGCCCAGAAACTATATCTAGAGAAGCAGAGAGTTAAGGTAAATGCAGAAATACTGTAACAACAAGCAAATCTCAGAAACATAATGAGTACAATCAGATACTTTTCTACTTCATATTACCGGCTGGTCAGATAGGGGGTTAGTCTGGAACCCAGATTTCTTTCACTTTGAGGTCCTTGGATCCCCAAGGATCATTCTCATCAGTCTGGAGGAAGCCAAGCTCAGCCTCACTTACACTGTAGTCTGTGGGAATGAAAACTAGAGAATAAGCCAAGGCCTCCTAAGTCTCCTGTTCACATGCACACATAACTGTGAAAGTTCAGTGAAAAGGCTAAAAAGCCATGAGCCTCCCTGAACTATTAACTGCGATGGAAGAAGTAGAGAAGAGATATAGTAGTTTGGACCTGAACTGTTCCCCCAAAGGCCCAAGTATTAAAGCTATATCACCAGGTAGAGCTACGGCAAGATATTGAAACCTTTCAGAGTTGGGGTTTCGTTGGGAGAAGTTGTTGGGAGCGCACCCTTTAGGGAGTATTGGGATACCAGCTTCTTCCTCTCTGTTCCCTCTGCCATGCTCTCCCACCATCGTGTTCTGCCTCGCCACAGGCTCAAAATCACAAGGCCCAGTGACCACAGGCTGAAACCTCAGAAATGAAGAGCCAATATATACCTCCCCTCTTTGTGGGTTTATTATCTTAGGTGTCTTCTTACAGTAACACAAAGCGAATTAACAGAAGGGTTTGGCAAACAACTAGCACACTGCCACAATCATATGCTTTTTCAAATGTAAAATAATCATCAGATATAAATTAGGTAACTCATGCTAAATCATTCCTGTTCAAGCACAGCATAGTAAAATATATAATATGAAATTATGTTAAAAGATATTTTTATTTGCCTAATCCTATAATGCCTAAGAGAGAATAAATTCCTAATTCCTGCCATGTACTTCAAGCATGGTTCAATTTATTCTTTTTTTTTTTTTTTTTTTTTTTGAGACAGGGTCTCGCTTTGTAGTTCGGGCTGACTCTGAGCTCACTATGGAGCCTAGGCAAGCCTCTAACTCAGCAATCCTCCTGCCTCTGCCTCCCAAGTGCTGGGATGACAGGCGTGAGCCACCATGCCCGGCACTGTGGTACGCGGTATTGATTGTTGCTGGGCATGAGTCTCCACACCCAGCATTGTATGTGGTTTCCGGAGATCGAACTCAGGACTTTGCACTTGCCAGGCAGGCGCCGGAACCACTGAGCTAATCCTCCAGCCCTCAATTTATTCTTAATAGAAACTCTATCCAATAAGATTTCTTCAGTCTTCACAGTATTAAGTATATTCATTAGCATTACATCATGCATTGTAAAGAAAGATATACAAATACAAGTACCTATCTATTAAATTTATTTACACTTTCAGTTGATAGAACTTGATTGTAGATTTAGTCCCTAATTTAAAGCAAATTCACCTTGTTTAGCACGAAGGGATTTTCTCTTTCTGTGTTGACGGCTATCCCTCCACTTCACTCCCAGCCAGACAACAGCTTTTCCTCACAGCCACACTCTGAGTACCCTAGGACAGCTCCGATTAGCAGCTATCAGTGCCTCACGGGGCTGAATCACCCTCGCACCACATTCTGTAAACATATCGGCCATGATTGAATTGTTCGTTTCAAGCAAACATCACGCATTTCCTTCCCTCAGTTCCTTTCTCGCTGTCACAGGTACTTGCGTGTGTTATCTAGATAAGATTCTACCAGGCCCATTTGTCTCCACAACACAAACACGTAGAACGTTCAGCTTGTTCACTGATCAGACAGCAGCTCAGTGCCATGCAGGAAGCCAGACTACGAGGGCAGCCTCACCTGGCTTCACAGACCACTACAGATCTACAATTAATACTGTACCCATGGGTTTAGTGCAAAATGCAATAGGAAGCTGGCACAGGTAGCACGTTATATCCCCAGGGATACACAGCGCCACAGGCAAAGATTCCAACACGGCCGCGAGACAACCACAGACTCCTGTATTCACTCGCTAAGACACTGTATCTTTCTGACTGAAAAGAAAAAGTGAGCCGAGAAACAAACACAGACCGGACCCCTCTGGCACACAGTGCTACAGACACCGTAGCGAAAGGCCCTGCCCCCACAGGTGCCGTGTGACTTTGGGAGGGTGGTGGGCGTTTTTTACTTGATGGTGAATCGTTAAAAGTGAACCAGATGACTAAACTTAATGGAACAGATACATTAAACTGAAATTTTTAAAAACATGCCTTGGGCAGCCTACAACCTTTTATTTGTTGTTGTTTAACTTGTCTTTTACAGTGGCCTTGATGAATGACATCACGAAAGAAAAAAAATCCAATTAAAATCTAACTGCTCAATAAACCCCTAATGCCTGGTTGTTCCCACTGCTTTTGTGGGTGCCAGACATCTTCTGTTTCCTCTTTTCACCAAGAATAGAGGAAAGAACTGGCCCCAGGGAGTTCAGCAGAGAAGAGGCGAGTGAGGAGGGAAGAAAAGAAGCGTTTGGAGGTTTCTGTGGGAACACTGCACCAGGCCCAGTTAGCCCTCAGCAGGGAAAGAAGGTTAAATGGTTTTATTATCAGACAATGCCTGAGTGAAGAGATGCGTCTCCCCACTAGTTTTCAAATATTGATAAATCAGAATTTTGATCTGCAACACAAGCCCAATTCACACTCCCTCCTGACACCTCCTCTGTGGCTCTCTCCTGACTCGGATGTTTGTTCTATAAGTCATCGAAATGGTCTCGCCTGACAGCTAAAAATAAGTTTCTGATTACTTTTACCTGAATAAATCTTGTGACCAGATGTGATATTCACCAACTAAGTGTGCAACAATTACATATTGAAAATGATGAAAGAACCAGCCACGGAGAGTCTATAATCTAGTGGAATGCAGAATATAATAAATCACGTGTAAAGACAGCAATTGCCTCTGGGTAGAAGAATTCTGGCTTTGGAGAGCAGACTCCACCTCAGAGATGGAGGATGTTTATGAAGCTGGGTTTTTCAAGCCTTCAAAACAAAGTTCTCAAAATCAGAATAAGAGCAAAAACATGCCGTTTATGAACTAAGAACTAATGATAATAGCCATGTCTTTAAATTGGAAGCCATTTTATAATTAATAAAACACATATCGTGTTTTTATTGCATGTTTACATGGCAATTAGTGTGGTATTTGTATATGGTGTCTAATTAGATCTTCACAACAGCGTGTTGTGTAGCTCTGACTAACTCCGCTTTACTGATGAGGGTCCTGGCTCAGGGACGTTAATTAGCTCTGCTTCAGTCTTGCAGCTGGCAAGGCGAAGAGAGCAAGCAAGACCCGGACTAAGCCTTGCATGTGGCACCTCAGCGCTGTACAAGCTGCTGACCACAGCTGCCCAGCCGGCAGCAAGGATCCGAAGAGCAGCGAGGCCAGTGGCTTTACGCATGACTTAAAGAGACAGCTTTTTTAAAGTGGTCTTTGGTTATTAGAATCCAACAATGGAGACTTAAACTTTCCCAAGTGGCTCTTTCTATGTCATCACGGTTTCAAGGTCCCCTTAGCACACTGCATTACATAAATCAGGCTGCGCTCCTGTTGTACGTTTCTTATTGCATTTGTCTCACTTCTAAGCAATTTCCTTCCCATTTGCATTTATCTCCCATTATTCCTGCCAAATTACTTTCAAAGCTACTAATTGTATGAATAATATTCTCATACCCAAACTCTGCAAGTATCTAGCTGTAGCTGAGTACCACTGGATACAGTTTCTCCAACAAAAATGAGGAAGTGGCAAACCGACTGGACCAAAGACCCCTCCTCTCTGCATTTCATGTAAATGATATTCTACAAAACACACTTAAAACTGTGTCCAACAAAGTACTGGCTAGATAATTTTGTGAGTCCCTGTTTCTCCTTAAGGGTCCCTTTTCAGATGTGTTTGCAGACACTCTTCCGAGCATCTTGTGTGGTGTTTGTTGACAAGACAGAGTGGGTCTAACTGTTGCCTTTATTGTGCTAACACAGCTCCTGTGTTTTAGCATACCTGAGATAAACTAGCCATGCTTCTTACTACGATTGACTTGTCTCTATGTCCCTGATGCCTGTCTGTCACTTAAGCTTTGAAAGAGCCTTCCTCAACAAAAAAAAGCACTCCTAAAATTTGTGAATAAAATTGGGCTATCCGAAGACCTAAACTTTTGCTGGGTGGGCAACACAGAGTTAAGGAAAGAACAGACACTCGATGCTATGGCAATGGACCTTTGGGAAAGAAATATGGCTGCTTTTCCAAGTTAAAATCATCATCTTCCACTTCCACGATGTCCTACTGTTCATTTAATTCAGGCTTTGATCCAGAAGCACTTTATTGATGAGGAATCATCAGAGCAGCTGCTTGATTATCTGCAAGGACCCAGAGCTCACTGTCTTATAGCGCAGACCGTTTCTACCTTAGTCAGGCTCTGTGTGTCAGAGGCTCTTGTATGATACCTTCGCTTGTTATGAAGTTTGCATGTACACAAGTGAGGAGCGAAGTGTATAATAGAACTTGAAAGCTGTAGTAGAAATAACTTCATTCCAGCAAGGCTAATACTCCCGTGGGCATCTTGCTATTGTGCGAGCCTTGAGTCTTTCCTTCTCCAAAATAAGAAAAAAAATCCTACATTTTTCCCAAACTTTGTTTCAGCTCAGAAAAATTTCATGATTATAAGGAAATATGTTTATTAATTGTTTGTTATTGATGGGTTATATAAATGATAAAAGAGGAAAAGCCTGTGTATGTTAGAAAAGATTGAAAGTTAGCACAGAATGTATCATAAACAAAAATGATTCAAGATCACATGCTTGACTTTTACCTTCTTCAATGTTTTTTTTCTACACTAGTTACATTCAGACCAGGATAGAGGAGATGGATCACTTAAATATATCCTTTCAGGAGATGGAGCAGGAGATATCTTCATTATCAATGAAAAAACAGGCGACATACAGGCCACCAAGAGGTTGGACAGGGAAGAAAAACCCGTTTATATCCTTCGAGCTCAAGCTGTTAACAGAAAGACAGGGAAACCTGTAGAGCCCGAGTCCGAATTCATCATCAAGATCCATGACATCAACGACAATGAACCAATATTCACTGAGGAGGTTTACACAGCTACTGTTCCCGAAATGTCTGATGTTGGTGAGTGAGATGGGATTTCCACCAAGCACTGCTTCTCCTCTGTCCGTCCTTTGGGGCAAATGTGCTGAGTTGAAAATATTTAAATTGCTAAATCTTAAAAGTAGCATATTTTCAAACAACTCATATCCTTTTTTTTTGTGTGTTTCTTTGGTTTTTTTGAGACAGGGTCTCACTTTGTAGTTCAGGCTGGCTCTGAGCTCACTATGTAGCCCAGGCAAGCCTCGAACTCAGCAATCCTCCTGACTCTGCCTCCCAAGTGCTGTTCAAATCCTTTTTATAAGAGCACAAATGCTACTATGTGTGACTTTAGTTTCATCTTATTTAAGAAAACAGCGTTTCAGGCCAGGGATTTAGCACAGTGGTTCTGGTGTCTGCCTTGCAAATATAAGGTCACAAGTTTGAGCCCTGGTATTGAAGGAAAGAAGGAGAGAGAGGGGAGGGAGAGAGAGAGAGAGAGAGAGAGAGAGAGAGAGAGAGAGAGAGAGAGAGAGAGAAAGAAACAAAGAAACAAAAGAAAAGAAAGAGGGAAAACAAACAGCCTTTCCTCCAATGATGAGGGCCTAATAACGAGCAGGGTAGGAGTTGAAAGGGAGACCATCTCATCTGCTTTCTCTCTGTCCCCAAACTCCCTCTGGGATTGTTGGACAGAAACATGATAGTCCTCTCCACTTCTCTTAGCCATATGGGTATTCAGCTCCAGGGAGGGACTTTCCCGGTGAAAAATAAAAGTCTGAATTTAGAGACCAGTCTAAAAAAAATAGAGAGTTGCTTTAAGTATCATCACTCCTAGAAACATCAAAGTATTCCACACATAGGAAGCAGTGACAAATTCTGAATTGCTCAAGTAAAGGGGTATTTTTATTTTCACTATGACAAATTCCAAAGGGTTCGAATTACATAATAACTTTTCTATGACTCTGTCCTATGAAATCAGAGACACTGCAGTTCACAGAACCAAGAATTGGAAAATAGCCAACCCATGAAAGTGATCGTAAAACATCTCCATTTTTCTCAGGAAAGAATTGCTCATTTCATTACTATAAGCTACTTTGTTTTGTTAGGAAAAAAATCACAAATGATTATCAAAGCAGAAAAGATGAATTAGTATTCTTCAAAGCAGAAGGTGATTTAGGGAACATAATATTTTTCCTTTGAAAGATAAAAGGCAGAAGAATTAATGAAGGACAGTCTTGTCAATGGAACCACCCAGAGCAGCTGCGATACACAGGTCAGGCGCTGAGCGAGTCAAGGCGGGACACCTGCTGTCAGAGCCCCCGCGGGATTACATAGGCACTGCAGATATTTCAGGGTAGCTGGAGGTAACACACCTTGACAAAGGGAAGCCTTCCTCCAAGTCTGTGTGCACACAGCAGAACGTTGGTATTCGTCAACATTATAAATATGTTTATCATTATTGTGATATACAAAGGAATCATATAAATTATATAGAGATAGTAGGACAGCATCAGGGAGGTAAAAAAAATGGACTATGGTATCAAACAGACTAAATTTGAAACTATCTGCCATAATAACTAGCAAGGTAGCCTTGGGCAGATTATTTTATTTCTCTGATCCTGATTTCTTTGATCCTCTAGTTGTGTCTCTATAAAAGATAAATAATAAATGACAACTGCTAAGGATTATTATGAGAATTAAACAAGAAAACAGATGCCAAGCCTCTAACACAATATCTGGCATCTGGGTGTTATGAAACCAATTTTAGAAGTCTAATAATCCCTAGACGTAACTTCCTCACCTCTTTCAGGGACTGGAGAACTCTGGCAGTGTGCTTACTGTTTATCTGATGGTAATATGCAAAGTTAGCCATCCAGTGATCTTCACCAGAGGGTCTCACCCTTTTCGGACAGAACCTTTCAAGAATTAAGTGACATCTGTGGAGTGTCACTCTAGTGAAGCAGACACAAAGACATATGTGAAAGTCGGCATAATGTTCAGCATAGGTAGGGATATTTTAAAGGTTATGAACTGACTGTTGTCCCTAAAATCACAGTGCCAATAAAATGCCATAGCTCTCTTTGGATATTTATCATAATCATTTTCTTTTGAAACTGTAGCTTTCAGATATGTATGTTCTGCTGTTCTGCTTAATTCTTTAATCAAGAACTACCCTTTTTTAGGTTCAAAATCTTTCTACTTCTTGAAATCATCAAATAATTTGTTATAAAGGATGGCAGCTAACAGGAAACTCATTCAAATGAGTTTGAAAAGTAAAAGTATTTAATGGTCACATTACTTAAGCAAAAAAGTATGAAGGGCTTTGTTCATAATTTGATAGGGGTTCTAGGTGTTTCTGGTTTTCTCTCACGTGAGGGTTTCTATCATGTACTGAGTGTTTAAATGTTAAAAATGTACTACCGTAAAAGGGGTATTGCCAATAATCCCCCTCAAAACACTCCTTCTTGGTTCAAATACACTTATTCTATCATTCTTGCCACTTTCTGAAGCAGTTCTGGAAGTCCCTTCATTGACTGTCATAAGCTGTGCTGCCCTGGCTGCCTCAATATCCTGAATCAACTGAAAATGTTTATCTTTCATGGTCATTTTGACTTTAGGGATGAGCAAGAAGTCACATGATGCCAGATCCACTGAACAAAATTAATAAGGGCACACCAGACTGTTATTATTTGACAGAAATTGCCAGAAATATTTTGTCAATTTAGGTCATCAAGGCAGCCACAATTAAGACAACTAAAGACACTCATGAAAGAAGTCTTCTGGAACTGCTTCAAGAAGTTGAAAGAACAATGCAATAAATGTGTTGGAAGTAAAAGGGACTCATGACAATGTGTCTCTTACTGTAATACATTTTTAACATAAATATTCACCACATTTTATCATACTGCATATTAGGATTTGTCCTCAGGCTGCCACTTCTAAAATCACAAATCTCCTGCACTGTGCCTTCTTATCAGCACATTACAGTGTAGGAGAACAAGCATCAGTGACAGAACTCCCAGCAAAATCATGAATGGGCTCCTGTCTGGACAGCTTCTAAATTAATTTTGTAGACAAAATAATGTAAGAATTAGTCCCAAATAACTTGAAATAATCACTACAGAAAGAATACAGTCAAACCCTCTTGTTGGAGATGAGTGGAAATCAGTTCCACCCAAAGTCATTACCACCCACATACTTTTTAACCAAATCTTTACAGTACTTATTAATGTTCATTTCATGCCTTCTGAGTGAAGAACCCAAGATGGGTTTTTTTTGTTTTTTGGTTTTTTTTTTTTTTTTTGAGACAGGGTCTTGCTTTGTAGTTCGAGCTGCTCTGAGCTCACTATGTAGCCTAGGCAAGCTTCAAACTCAGCAATGCTCCTGTCTCTGCCTCCTGAGTGCTGGGATGACAGGCGTGAGCCACCACGCCCGGCACTGTGGTATGTGGTATTGATGGCTGGTGGGTGTGAGTCTCCACACCCAGCGTTGTATGTGGTTACCGGGGATCGAACTCAGGACTTTGCCCTTGCGAGGCAGGCGCCAGAACCACTGAGCTAATCCTCCGGCCTGAACCCAAGGTTTTTTAATCAAGCATCCTATTGAAGTTCACGTCCTTCCCATGATGGCTCTGTACAAAATTAAACTGCTGCTTCCTTTTTGTGGGAATGCACTAAGAAACATAACGAACTCCTTTGTTTGTTTTCAGTTTACACTTCTGTCGTTACAGGCACATTTGTTGTCCAAGTCACTGCAACTGATGCTGATGATCCAACATACGGGAACAGTGCTAAAGTTGTCTACAGTATCCTACAGGGACAGCCATACTTTTCAGTTGAATCAGAAACAGGTGAGAATTCCTTTTGGTCTTTTTTTTTTCTTACAGTCTGTAATTTTAATTGATACACTGAGCTGAGCTAGCATATTTTTTAATAAAAAACAATCAGTGTGATTGAATTTTCTTGTATTCCTCTGTCAAACGCTAATGATGTATTTGCAAGCATGACATCAGGACTGTTTTAATCAAAATATCTGACAATGAATCTTTCAACCATCATGTTTATATAAGTAGATTCAGAACAACTAAACATTCCTCCATTTTTTTTCCAGTATGGGATAAAGCTAAAAGACTAATCCTTCGTTTATTTTTTTATTGAGTTTATTGATACATTTTAGATACACATCACGATCACATTCAACATTAAAAATGTGTACCTGTATGTGATAGATCTTGATTCTCATTTTTTTCCCTTTCCCCCGCCCTCCCTATAACCCCAACCTCCCTATAAACATAAGCTTTGTTTCTGGTTTTTCTTTTTACCCATTGAATTTTTTCTTTCCTGTCTTTATTTGCCCCTACCTACCTTTCCCTTTTCACTTTGAACATTTTTTCTTATTTCACAATATCTACCATACATTCTGGGCCTCATTTACACCTTTAGCTTCTCATACTAAAGAAACAATATGTTATTCACACATCTTTGTCTTATTTATTTCACTTATGAGCATGGCCCTCAAGGTCCATTTGAGTACAAATGACTTAAATTTATCATTCTTGATGATATATATTGTGAAATAGAAAATATTTAAAGAGAAAAGGGAGATGGGGTAAGTAACAAGGGGAAAGAAAAAATGTGATGGTGAAAAAAGGAAACAAAATTTATGTATTATAGTGGGTGGGAGAGGGTGGGCAGAAGAATGGGAAAAATGAAAATTCAGTCATGAGAATTAAGTCATGTCATAGACTAATACAATTTCTCAGTGTTGATTGTAATCATGATGTATATATAAAATGTACCAATAAAGATTCAGATCTAAAAAAATACTTTTGTGACTAATACTCCATTTTATTTTTTAAAAATCTTCTTTATACAGTCTCCACTTTGATAGGCATTTAGATTCTTTCCAAGATTTAGCAATTATAAACTGAGCTGTTATAAACATGGTGCATGTATGTCACTGTGATATGAATCTTTTAATTCCTTCATGTATATATCTAGCAGGGAAATAGCAGGGTCAAATGGGACCTCTAATCCTAGTTTTTGAAGAATCTCCACACTAATTTCCATACTGGTTGTATCATTCTACATTCCCACCAACCCTAGAAAAAGGTTCCAACCTTTTCATTTGTAGAAGACCAACCTCTTCTAATAGCTAATATGGATATTTACAGATATCCTGATTCTTCCTTTTCTAGTTATTTGATAGGACTATATCTCTATAGTCTTTTCTGAAGCTGAACCTATCTATGTGACTGATTCGTGCAAAGCAAATGAGGCTGGCGATGATACAGGCAGTGCTTTTTAAAAACTGTTGTACTGTCAGCCATAGTACTTTCCTTCACACTCATCATGGAAACCACCTTTAGAATGGGTTCTCCAGACCTGATGGCCAAGTGTTACCAAGAACAGAGCTCCCAACTAGTCTGTTCAGAGCGTGAACAATAATTAAATTAGTGGTGCAAAGCCACCAAGATTTTACATTAATTGTTGTCATATCACTATCTAGCCCAGTCTAACTCCTATAACCTTAAAATGAAATTTTTTCAAAATCCTTTTTTTTGATGTCTCCTTATCTCATTATTCTCTATTTGCCCACAAAGCAGCATATTGTAAGATGATGATTTGTTTTTTAGTAAGTAGAATCTATATAGCAAATTTTACACATATTCTTGCCAAGTTCTTTTTGTGTGTTTTTCAAACACCCATTGTTTTGTTAGAAACCAGAACCTTTGTAGATTACCATATCCAGTTGGAAATCTGTGTGTTAAAAGGTGCCGTTAACTTGGAAAGACTCCCAAGGAGAGAATGTCGAGTTAAAAAAGATGAAAATTAAAACTTAGAATTATTCAATTTAAAGGACACGTGGCTAAGGTGATCTGCTGTATCTAAAGAAAAAAGCACTATTATTTGGAGCTGCACTTAGAAGCCAAGGCTGTAGGAATAAAACTAACCTGTTGTCTGAGGTATTCTTGTTCTTTTTTTTTGGTTTGTTTTTGTTTTTGTTTTTGTTTTTGAGACAGGGTCTCGCTTTGTAGTTCAGGCTGGCTCTGAGCTCACTATGTAGCCCAGGCAAGCCAGGAACTCAGCAATCCTCCTGCCTCTGCCTCCCGAGTGCTGGGATTACAGGCGTGAGCCACCACACCCGGCGGTATTCTTGTTTTAAAAAAAAAAAAAATTTAAGATATTTCAGCTTCATTAGTTGTCAAGTACTGGAATGCATGACCAGAGGAGGTCATAAAGCCTTCTCTAGTAATTCTTTAAAAGAAAGTTAATTTAAGCATAAACCCTCAATAGTGATTAAGCAAACTTCTAGAATTTCTTTCAACTAATTACCTTGGAAGTATCTAGCAATAAAGGTAAACTTAACCTCACTTTAAAATATCCATTATGTTAGGGACCAGTTAAACAAATGTTCACATCAGCTTTAGGAAAACCTAAATTCTGAAGTATTATACAAAATGATAATTATGAGAGAAATAATGCCATGTACTTTTTTAATATCATAGTTCTGTTGCTTAGAAAATTTTCAGAACATTCTATATAGTAGGCATAATTGAGGAGCAAATAGCCACTGTAAAGCACAGAAATCAGCTCCAGGATATGGCTTTCTTAACGATGTGCTCATCATACACCTTAATGTCAGTAATCAAGTAACTACCATAGTACATGCCCTTATATTGCTTTGTTAGCTAACACCTAATATTTATATTACTTGTAGTCTAGTCTATATGCTGTAAGATTTGACTTGCACTTACTTTTTATTCTCCTTATATTACAACCTTTTAAAAATGTATCTCCACTGTGTAGTTGTAGCTTTCCATATAAAGGCTGTATGTAACCATCTTTATATCACTGTGACATCTACCTACCGTTTTGCATATTGTGGGTGACAGTCTCTGTTTGCATAAACGATTCCATAAAGTATTCCTAATGCATCCCTTTCCGCTTCTAAATCTCACATCCATAGGTATCATCAAAACAGCGTTGCTCAACATGGATCGAGAGAACAGGGAACAGTACCAAGTGGTGATTCAAGCCAAGGACATGGGCGGCCAGATGGGAGGACTGTCAGGGACCACCACGGTGAACATCACGCTGACCGATGTCAACGACAATCCCCCCCGATTCCCCCAGAGTAGGAGCATTTGACTGAATTTTTTCTATGTACTTTATAGGATTCTAAACTTTAGAATATTTATTTTCCACTGTTGTCATTATTGTCAAAAGTCACAGACTTAGTAAGAACTGACACTTTTATTAAAATTGTTAAAATGAGTTGACAGCACCACTTACACTGCAGAAATATAAACATTTACATTCTGCCCTTGGTAATTAGCTAAGCTATTTCCGACATGGCCATAGTTTAAAAAGCAACACATTATTTTCTTTTTCCTTATTAGAAAGTCTACCAGAGACAGAAATTTGCTTGTGCAGAGCATATGTATATCAGCATGCTGCTATTTGTTAGAAAAACCTGACTTTATATTTTGTGAACTTAATCAGGCATGTAATCTCTTTTAAATCCTCACTATGCTTTGTAAGGAAAGGACTTATCATTTTCCTGTTTCTAAAAATATGACTGTGGAAGCAACTATGTACTTAATCCATTTGTAATCATAAATAATTTTCTACATTATGGCTAATTGAGATACTGAAATCATCTCTAAAATTATTAACTTTTATGGTTAAATATTTAAAATCATTAACTTTTGTGATTAAATAGAAAAAAAAATCTGGCACCAGAGCACATAAGACTCTTTCCTCTTGCCCAATAAGAACAGTTTTTCATGCAATTTTCCAGCAGGAACAACATCTCATTCTAACCAGGGTCTCTTAAGGAAGTTATCTCAATCAGTGAAGAGGAAATCCACTTATTTTATCAGGGAATTTTAAAAAGATGGTCACCTTCTATGGGCTTCCTTTACAATGGAGACTCACATGAATCGATACGAAAGAGTTTAATTCTCTTTGATTTTTTTCAAGGATTTAATCAGAGCTAGCTAAATGTAAAAACAATATAGCCTGCGATTTTATTGTCAATGTGCAAAAGCAGGGGACTGAGAATACAGAGTAAAGCCCTAAAAACAGGACCAGAACACACTAGAGAAATATAACCTATTTTATCGTTTTTACCAAGAAGAAGCCAATATTTGGGGTATTCATATTATTGAAGACCTATACTGTAGAGGTGATTCTTCTAAACTATTCATATGAAAGGTTGACACAATGTAATGAGTGAGAATAAGAAAGCTTCTTTTTACAACTTTATTGTATTCAGTTCTAATTACGTGCCGTCCTGTCAGATTTAAGCTGAAACTTACATGTTAGCAACATGAGGACATAACAAAAGTGTTTATCTTTGAAATACTGTACAGGTTTTGGACTAGTAATAAAAATATGGAAGAAATCTATGCCTAGAGAAATACTGAAACCCCTGATATCGCACTGCAAAAAAACAAAAAAGAAAAATATTGTAACAACATGTAAAATTGTTATCTAAAAGGAAAAATAAAAAAGCTTTATTGTACAGTCTATTAACCCATACCCCTAACTTTGCAACCAGCTTTAGCTTTCCACATGAGTAAAAGTATGTCCACTTCTATACAGTCTCCAAATTCATGGCATTTACTTCTACCTTCCACTACTCTGAGCAGTGGCAGACAGAAGTCTTAAAGGATAGCTACTAATTAGCTTCAAATCTACATTCCCCCATGGATTACATTCAGAAAGGGCTTTGAAATCTGCTCCCTCCTCAAGCAGTACAGTCAACCTCTCAGTCACACCATAAATTTGGGAGCCTGGTTTTTTTTTGGGGGGGGTCTGTTTGGAAGGAGATAAGTGATAAACTACAAGAAATATTTGTAATAGAGTAGCCACAACATAGAGTAGTGTGTCCTCTACCATTCTGAAGAATAAATATGCTTTTAAAGAGAAAACAAATCTGCTTCAATCCATGGTCACTTGTTTCAGGGCCACTAGAAAGTGGGGTCGGTGTCACGTCCCGCCCCCATTGGCCTTAGTGGAAGTTCACTTACCATTGTCAACCACAGTCCAAAAGTATTAAAAAATATTTCAGAAATTAGCATTTCACATCTCAAAAACTTTCATTACAATAGCCTGTTATAATTGTCCTAAGTTTTATTATTAGTCACTATTAATAAGTAAGGATCTGTGTTTAACTTATAAATTAAACTTTATCATAGGTATGTATGGTACAGGGAAAAGCATAGGACACAGCATACAGGGTCTGGCAAGAGCCCGTTCTGGGCATCCACGGGGTGCTGGGGAAGGGGATTAGCTCATTTGGATGGAGCATCCTTGGCCTGTGTTTGACCCGCATCTATCTGGTGATTAATAGGTACATATCAGTTTAAAACTCCTGAATCATCTCCACCGGGGACACCAATTGGCAGGATCAAAGCCAGCGATGCTGATGTAGGAGAAAATGCCAAAATTGTCTACAGTATCACAGACGGTGAGGGGCTGGATATGTTTGATGTCATCACTGACCAGGCAACCCAGGAAGGGATTATAACCGTCAGAAAGGTAATGTTATTTCTTCAGTACCATGCCAGTAAACACGCTGTTCTCTGATCTGCTTTCAGGTTACCAGGGGCAATTCATATCGCACATAAACATTTCCTTTAGTTTCTTATTCTACCAATTTTTTTTGTCTTTAAAATTTCAGTTCTAATTAGATCAATATCTATGGGTTGGTCTTTAAAGCCCCCCAAATAATATTATAGATTCATTCATTCTATACTTTCTACAGATTTTTTTAACCAAAGTAAATTATGTAAACAAATGACATGTTGAAACACATGAGCTGAATAACATGAATGGACAGTGGGTAAACAGGCCATGTTGGACACCGCTCCAAGCCCAGCGGGCGTGACAGCGCTTGAAAGAGCCTCTGCTCTCCTAGAACTTGCAGGCCCAAGACGAAGGGAGGCCAGAAGCAAGTGAATCAATGCACAAATGTGTAACTGTGTGTTGTGATATCTGCTTTAAAACGAAAAGGGTAATGTGAGGGGTGATTGAGATTACCTGGATTAGAAAGAAAAGATATATAAAAATCACAAGTTTAAATAATCCAAATCTCCTGTGGCTTTTAGCCGCTTTCTGAAATGCAATGATAGTAAATCTTCTCTGTGCTGAATTCTTCTTTTCACCAATGTACTTATGCATCATTTTACCAACAAAATTTTCTGGTACCAAAAGTGTTACAACAAAGTGTGACAAAAGCTAAAAACCAATAATAAATTTGGTGCCTTATGGCTAAAAATGTTCATTGTGGTTAATGCTTTAATGATTTCTACTTTATCATATATAGTTTGATATTTTCTCCCTCCTTCAGTACATTGTTATATTTCCTGGTAAATCTATGCTTAAGTGGGTGTAAATAACAAGAAAAACTTTCCTCTTAGGAACACATCTTAATATCTGGAAACATAATAAAACATGTTTTAGTGACATTCAAACCAATGTTTTAGATCCTAAGTAATTAGGGAACCCATTAGTGTGCATTAACCTTTTTAATTTTCTTGGTGCTTTATCAGATTCGAGCTAAAATTTCGCCTGGCCAACTAAGTGACATTCACTAACATCTTGATTGATTCTGTTTCTAGTGAGCCTTGTTGTATTCTTATCTAGATGTAAAAGTCAGTAATAAGCACTTGGATTCACTGCATCCCCCAAAACAAAGACTCTTCCTAAGGATCCTTGACAACTATAATCATTCCTTTCTCTGGCAAATAAAAAATCCAGTTCCCTTATCAGGATATCATTAACTTATGAAAAATAAATTTTAAACTTTTATTTTAATAAGGAAGAAGAAATTGTGATGCAGAGCTAGCCACACCTTAGTCATGTCATGTGACGTGGTGTTACCATCCCTACACCAGGTACAACATTTTGATTTAATGGACCCCAGGAGGGCACAGGCATTGACAAGTTTTCAAAGCAGTTGGTACAACTAGAGCCAGGTGAGAGAACATCTCACAGAAAAATCTACCACATGTTACCAACTTTCCCATGGTGACTCCTTCTAATGGAATATCTCAGAGGAGGGGGTTAGGCTGTAACAGACTCCTGCCTCCATCTTCTGTGCTGGCCATGTATAGCAGTTAGCACCTGAGCGTCCACTTTAAAGAACAGCCAGCATGGTTCTGCCCCCACTTTATAAGGGTTATGTGGCATCTGAACTCCTCCATACGCTACATGATAGTTTGTCTCCTAATGATTTAAACTGTAGCAAAAAATTAATTACACCTATACTTACTTTGTCAGTCCTAATATCACATTAATGTACAGCAATTTCTGTAAGCAACAATCATATTCCTTTATCAGAGATTTGTGCGCATGCGTGCACACATACACATACACACACACACACACACCAAAAAAAATTTTCATGAATTGCCTTTCTGTATCTTGCCTGCTTTAAGTGTGTTGCTTTTTCTCCCCAAGCTCTTGGACTTTGAAAAGAAGAAAGTATACACCCTCAAGGTAGAAGCCTCCAATCCCCGTGTAGAAACCCAATTTCAATACCTGGGTCCATTTAAAGATTCAGCCACAGTGAGAATCGCAGTGGAGGATGTCGACGAGCCACCCATCTTCAGCAAACTGGCCTACATCCTACAAATAAGAGAAGATGCTCAGATAAACACAATCATAGGCTCAGTCACAGCTCAAGATCCAGATGCCGCCAGGAATCCCATCAAGTAAGTGCCTTTCTGCAACATCTCTTGCGTAAGCCTCCACTATGTATACTCAAATACCCACCTGCACTTTAGAAAAGGAACAATCTCTTTTTCACCAATAACCATTCCTGAAACCCTACCTCAAATAACACCATTAAATCTCTCTGCTCAGTGCATATTATTTTATCAGCTACAGAAACCTGCAATATACAGAATTTTAAGGAAAACAGAACAGAAATTGAGTTGCAAGGAGTTTACTGTTTGCATTGAGGCAGTAGAGGTGACACAGTTGCACAGTCTCAGGCTTATTTTTTCAGATTTAAGCTTTTTCTGTGTTTTAAGATTTATCAGTACAGTGGAGAAGAAGTTCAGATGCCGGGCTTGAGATTTGTTTCTCAAGTGTTGGGGAACCTATCATGTAATTGAGACAGAATTACTCTCTGTTTAATCTTTCCACTTGTAGTATTTCATCCAGTATCTGTGAAATCTAGGGGAAATTGATGAAACAGAATTCAAATTTATGTCCTGCAAACGCACTCTGTTTTCCCGGCACTTTCCTGACACTTCAGTTGTAAATCATGCTGCCAGAAAGCCTCATTGCCCTTTGGGGCCACTGATGCTTGGAGTACTGTAGAATTTTATGCAAATGCTGGAGTTAACCAACCTCCAGCCTTCAGACAGTAGCCTACTTGACTAAATGGCACAAGTCAAACCAAAGTGAGGCTGCGCAAAATGTTCTCCAGGAATCAAGCACACTGAAAAGTTACAGGAACTCTTGCCATTGAGTTCACAAATGCATGCTGGGGTCCGGGAGCAGTTGTTTTCTACTGTTTTAGCCACAGAATCTCCTTTATTCCAGTGAAACCTTATGATACTACTACGCCTGAAACTCAGAAGTGTCTACCTTACTTTTAGGAAGCATTTTTAAATCAGTGGGCAGACAGACACTTGATTGATCATGCCCCTGGAATATCTGGGACATCTTGAGCTATACTATGGTCAGCTCAGAGCAGAACATGTTAGTTCCATGGACTAAATATTTCTCCATAGATACTTGATATTACTAATAAGGAACATGAAGGATGGCTTTCACTTAAATAGCATAACTTAATTACTCTCACAACTATTGTCTCGGTTGGAGTTTGTTCTAAGTTCCTATGGGGGAAATAACTTGCAAGCCCAATTTAAAAGTGTTAGTGCTACAAGTTTACAAATATGAGCTTCAATTATCTCTGATTGATCAACATGTTTTGGATTTGAAGAGATAATATATTTTATGTTTTATGAAAGGAAGCAGTTAGGTTGTCTGATTGGATTGGGTGTTAGTTAATTTTAAAGTTTTTCCTTGCCAACCTTCCCTTGGTATATATAGATTTGATATATGGATATAGATTTAAGACCCAAATACACATAGATATATTGGTATATAAGTGAATGTTCAAATGATTCCTTTTATAGTGTAAAGGTCATTCTTATATTGGAGAAGTAAATTTATACATAGTTTTGGATTATTCTAAACATAAATATTGAACACCTAGGTAGCAGGCAGTATGTTTGATGATAAACTAAGATAATCATTCCCCCAAAATCAATGTATTTTTCTGCAGCCATGTTTAATTCTTTAATAACAAAAATAATTTTCTTCTCAAAGCTGTATCAGAAATGCCTTTTGATACCCATGAAAGAATCTTGTGCCATTGTAAATACTGTCATCCAAACACACCCCCTTTTCTTACCACAAAGCTTCCTGACTTAAAGATACAGTAAGTAGAAGACTATTTAATTGTAGAACACAATACAGTACTAAGGTTAAAAAAAGGCTTCCTAAAACAATAATCTGCTTTACATGATGGAATTGATTGCCTTTGTTTTCTAATGGTGATGATTACAACTAATGTTACTGGAAAGTACATATCCTTAAGAGAAACTGACATTGCTGTGAAGTAAAACAACAAAAAACAAATAAGCTTTTGTATGCAGGCATCTTTCCTAAACAGTGAAGATAGTTTAGATTTTCTATTAGTTTTTAATTTCCCAATTAGTGAAAACTAATGTACATTTGTCACTTTCTAAGTATTTAACTTCTCTTTAAAATTTAACGCTGTCTTCAGTTTAAAACTTCCTAACCACTTCCCCTTTATGCGAAGGTTGATGTGAAAATGTGATGACTTGTAAAACTTATAACATGGAAGGCAAGGAGACAAAGCATGGTAAAGCTTAGCGCTGTATATAATTATAACGGCTCAGTCAGGCACTAAGCAGTGCTTCTTGAGCTTGACATTTTTCATGAGAAAGAAATATGTTCATAGATTAAATTATTAAATTTCTCTCAAAGCTTATGAATATTGAGGTTTCCTTTTGTTAATTAACTAAGCATTATAA
Organism: Thryonomys swinderianus; assembly: GCA_004025085.1. Classification (NCBI taxonomy): domain Eukaryota; kingdom Metazoa; phylum Chordata; class Mammalia; order Rodentia; family Thryonomyidae; genus Thryonomys; species Thryonomys swinderianus. The sequence goes on from PVIC010006967.1 coordinate 20,561, forward strand.
ATATTTATCATTCTCAAATTTAAAATGAGGACAAGCGATCGAGTGAGTCCAACGTTGTTGCTTAAATTCTTAATAAATGGTGATCCACTATGGAAATGGCAAAAACAATAGTTTTTTCAACCATTTTAAGCCTTCTGATAATAATAAAAAATTAGTTTATGTACCTTGAACACTAAAATTCCAACCTAAACTGATACGCATTTCAAATTTCACTGATTCTCTATAAAATCAAATTTAAATACCCTGAAATATTTGAGTGTCTATTTCATTTAGATACCTTTTAGATGACAAACACAAATTTTATTAACACAAAATATATCATTTATTATAATTTACTACTTGTGTTTTAAACAAAAATAATTTCCATTTCAAGAATCTTGAACATGGAATACTATTCTAAACTAGAAATGACTTTTCTTATAGCAGTCATAGTCATTCCACATGGGTCTGACTAGTTAGGTCATTTATTTTGTATTTCTTAAAAAAGGACATCTTTAAACTTCTTATAATAAGTTTTGAGTCTCCAGACAAAATGGGCAATTGTTTTTCTAATATCAACATATCAACTTTCATCAAAATAAATCATTAAAGCTAGTGAAAACTTTATAAATAACAAAAAAATTCAGGATTGCCCAGGGTACTGGCTCAAGTGGTACTGCACCTACCTTGGAAGCACAAGGGCCCGAGTTCAATCCCCGATGCCACCAAAAACAAAATAATAATAATTCAGGATTGAAAGAGAATTCCTCCTCTGGCCAGCTCACCATTCTGCTGTCTGGATGCTGGCCTCCCTCCCAGTGTAACCTGCCTCCCCACTTGCCTCCTAACCTCGACTGTTCTAGGAATCTTCTGTTTCTTTCAACCAGATGATTTTAAAAATGATGGCAGGAAAATAATCAATACCCTACAGTTCACAAAAACATACACATTAAAATCTTGAGATGCTAAAAGCTCAAGTTAAAAATATAGTAATTACTATATAAAACTAATGCAAATTTCATATTATAAAAAATACTGTAGTGGTCATCCACAAAATCGTGCTGTCTACTGAGTTTATAACAAAGGCCTCAATTGTAAAGATCTAATTTCTCAGAAAATTGTGCTTCATACAGATACTTAAATAAGCACTATGAATAGAAAGATGACTATAACATATTCTGGGAATAGTTTTATAATGTGAGAATATCAAATGCAAGGAAAGCTCATTTAAATTCTGTTCTACATCTGCAGGTACTCTGTTGACCGACACACAGATATGGACAGAATATTCAACATTGATTCTGGAAACGGTTCGATTTTTACATCGAAACTTCTTGACCGGGAAACGCTTCTATGGCACAACATTACAGTGATAGCGACAGAGATTAGTAAGTGCAGTCTAGTCTCGCTACTGTCAGGAGCGAGTGAATGTCCCGGGAAGGGCTGGAGGAGCAGGGGTGGAGCTCATCACCACACCCTGATGATCCTGCTCAGTACCTACCGAGAGAAAGAGCCCTGAATGCTTTGCAGTAATGTCTCCTCTAAATACGTGTTTGTTTGCTCCTAAGTGAGCAGGCAATCTTGCAAGTTTTGTGGTTTGGAAACAAAAAAATAAGAATGCATCTCTCAAATGAGATTAAATTTGTACTGATTGGATTTGACTCCAAAATGTTTATAAAATAGAACATTACAGAAACAGCTAGGAAAAAATGGGCCCTCTGTTAGATAATATGCAGAGGAGCAAGAGACAAGAGGGGCCAAGTTTTGAAAATGTAGGCATTGTTTGAAAATCTTTTGCATATTCATTCTCTAGCTTTCTAGAGAATTTCTGTTTTCAAATCTTTATAGAATGAAGAAGCACAATTATTAGTTCTCCATAATGTATCATACTGAGCAAAACAAACCACCAGGTAATCAATAAAATGTTCAGAATAAATTTTGCAGTACTCCCCAGGAAACTTAAGGCAAAGATAGAAAGTGTGCCAGAAGAACACATCAAATAAAGTGATTATACTCAACGAAAATTAATGTGAATTATAAACACAATGTGTGGGTTGAAGCACATGAAATTATCTTTAAAATAATATTTTAATGTTAAAATGGCCTTCTGAATTATAGCCTTTTAAAGTTTTGCTTTTAATTTTAGAAGTACTAAACATTTTTATTGCTGTTGGATATGGGCTGTGAAATAGTCCAACTCAAATGGTTTGTTACAGCTGTGCCTTGTCAACAGAACTCATGAGATTTGAAGTAGCTGAAGCACATTGGATGGAATAGTAGATAACCAACATAGGCAAAATGACATTTTCCTCTTTCATAGCAATAAGAACACCTCATTAGACATTTATTAGATTGGAATTTGCTCTTCAGAATTTATGCAAGGATTGGTGTGACTGTACTAATAGCAATGCACCTTAAAGCTTTAAAATTACAAAATGATTCTGTTCAGAAGCACCGTTTTTTAACGCATGATGAATTTTATTTTTAACCACTTATCATTATGCGAGGTGAAAAGCCTGTGCTTTGGAGTCACATAGATCCAATTTTGAACCTAGTCTCAACTCCGTACCGTCTCTGCAAAAATAAGTTACTTAATTTCTCAGTTCCTCTGTTTCCTCGTCTATAATATGGGGCAGCAACTGTATCTACATCAAAAGTTTTTAAAGATTAAACGAACTCATACAACAAAGTTCTTAGCCTGATGTCTCCCTCAAACTAAAAAAAATCTAAGGCCCACAACAATCCCTTGGTTTCCGGATGGTCCATTCATTTGTCTTCTTCCCCCTTTTTTCCATATATTCCCCTACCTGCCTGTGCCCTTGACCTTGAAAATCTACTTCTAAAACACTGTTCCTTCTGTGGTGTCGCCAGAGTGTTTAGTGCACAGGTGTACTGCATCAGCCCATCCGGGCACTCCCGACTCTAGCAGTACCAGATTACCCAGCTCTTCTCTCTGGTGCCCACAGTACTGTGCAGTGTGTCCTTAGAGAAGCTGTGCATGAATGGGAATGAATGCATGTTGTGTAAACAGGATTGGTGATTAACGTATCCATGGCTATGTCTTTCTTTTTTTGGTATGTGGCAGATAATCCTAAGCAAAGTAGCCGAGTTCCTCTATATATTAAAGTTCTAGATGTCAATGACAACGCCCCAGAATTTGCTGAGTACTATGAAACCTTTGTCTGTGAAAAAGCAAAGGCAGATCAGGTGAGTTTTGTAAGAAACTACATTCAAATTGAAAGATTAATTTAGATCTTACAGTAATTCAGATGATACACAGAGCTGAGGGCTGGTTTTGAATTATCTATGAAGTAAATGCTAAGGAGATTAATACCATAAATAAGAGCCAGGACAAATGTTTAACTTGTGTAAGAGAACAAACAGTTTTTTAAGAACTGGAAGTTCATGAGTCTCCAAGACAGATCCCAATTCTAAATTATTCTTAACTTTTCATTAAAATAGATTAGTCTCAGCATTATTGGAAAAATCTTTATTGATGCGGAGATAGTTTAATTACCATATGTACTCAAAAATAATAACTAGAACATATTATACAATTGCCTATATTTCATAGTTTTACTTATTTACATAGCCCATCTGTACATGTAATACAAATTCATGAGTGTTTTACTGTTTTACCCAATTTGTCACCACCTGAAATAGGAGCTTGCTGCCAGTGATATAAAAATTATGTTACAGTTTGTCAAAATAGAAGTGTAATATTAAAGTACATGACAAAATGGGAAGCTGAAGTTACTATGTTTTATATGCTAATTTTCTTTTTTAGTTTCCTGCAAATTGGTAGCTTATGTACATGCAAAGACTATATTTTTAAAAGGTTGCCCAAAGAGTGTTTCCATTTTGTTAAATTGTAGTGTTGTCAAAGATCATTGTGATCTTTTATAGCTGTGTATTACTCTGGTGCAGTTTCTCAGCCAGGGTGATTTGGGTCCCTGGGGATATTTGGCACTGGCTGGAGACATTTGTTATTATCACAGTTCAGGAGGGTGCTGATGGCCTGTAGTACACAGAGACAGTGTTCCTGCGAAACACCCTCCCCCCACAACCATCAAGAATTATCCATTGTTCTATGACTTTCTACCCATCTATCCTTTGAATAGAGTGGATTCACGTGTAAGTTTTTGAAAGGTTCTTTTTTTTTTTTTTTTTTTTTTTTTTTTTTTTTTTTTTTTTTTTTTTTTTTTTTTTTTTTTTTTTTTTTTTTTTTTTTTTTTGCTTTTTGAGACAGGGTCTCGCTTTGTAGTTCAGGCTGGCCCTCAGCTCACTATGGTGCCCAGGCAAGCCACCACAAACTCAGCAATCCTCCTGTCTCTGCCTCCCGAGTGCTGGGTGAAAGGTTCTTTTTAATTAAAATTGAATATCATAAAACCAAACTTTTACTAGACAACTATAAGAAACACTTGAGTTATCAAAATGTTATGGCTTATGTTTCAGTTGATCCAGACCCTACGAGCTGTCGACAAGGACGACCCTTACAGTGGACACCAATTCTCCTTCTCTTTGGCCTCTGAAGCAACCAGTGGCTCAAACTTTACTATTCATGACAACAAAGGTAAACAATCTTAAGTTACCTTGTCTGTCAATCTAATTCTCCCTGTTGGGATCCGTATGTATATCTGTGTCTGTCTCTATGTCCATCAGCTCTCACCACAGTTGATTCAGTATATGATGGACACGCAGTGCATTCACCACTTTGCTTTTGGTTCCAGACAACACGGCAGGAATCTTGACTCGGAAAAATGGCTATAATAGACATGAGATGAGCACCTATCTCCTGCCTGTGGTCATTTCGGACAACGACTACCCGGTTCAAAGCAGCACTGGGACAGTGACTGTCCGGGTCTGTGCATGTGACCACCATGGGAACATGCAGTCCTGCCATGCGGAAGCCCTCATCCACCCCACGGGACTGAGCACGGGGGCTCTGGTGGCCATCCTCCTGTGCATCGTGATCCTACTAGGTAAACTGCTTCTCCCCGCATCCTATCTCCCCTTGGTGAGGGGCACACACTGTCACTGTGACACTCTAGATTTTTTCGCCTCCCCCATTAAGGCATACAGCCTGATCTAGGTGAGTAGAGTTGTATGCTGAGAATCTGTGTCATTCAAACATGAACTCGTTTTTGCTTGAAAATGGCTTTAGAGAATGAAATATGCCCATGTCTTTGCTTTTGTTCCACCAAAAGAGTACCTTGGCTGTCAGACCAGAAATGAATCTCAGGGGGATTTCCAGGCAACGTGAATATGACCTTTTAGTTTCATTTGTTGTTTAATATTTAAGTTGGCAAATATTGTTAAATTTTAAAGTGTGAAAGTGTCCAGCGTGGAGTGTACGATGAAGGCCCATCTACCAAGGTAAAGTTTAAGGTCAATGAGAAAATTGAAAGAAGAATGTGATGATTTTTTTTCTGTCCCATACATGAAAAGTAAAAGCATGAAGTGTTCTGTAACCCAGCAAACATTTTGATCTGCCCACTTCAGTGATTGCCTTTGTGGGTTACTACAGTCATATGTCTATTATTTTCAGATTCTCAATAATAAATAACTTCTGGGACTAAAGAAACAAAACTGGAATCCAAGAGAAGTGCAATAAAAGTGAAAACTGAGGTCTAACAATGATTCAAATGAAATTTTTAACTCTAATTAAGCAAATAACACAAAATATGGAGCTCAGATCGCTCTAGCAGCTAATGATTGTTTGCGACCTGAGAAGTCAAATATTAGCTAATGCAGCCTTTCCAAAAACAAATGCAAACCTTGTAAAGTTTGCATATATAATTTTAATAACAAAAGTTAGAAGTTAGAGTTGTCCTAGATTGCAACAGAGAAAAATTTTTGAAAAAAAAAAAAGTCACTTAAGAAGAAAAGACATATTTCTCCAAGAAAAGAAAGACAAAAGGTCCCTGCTCAAGAGCTTCTCATTCCAAATCTATGTTACTAATTATAAAAGAAACTTTGAAATTCAGTTTAGAGTTGTCATGCCCTTTACCAACTGAAATTTGGGCAAGTATTGCATATGATATAATGCATAAAGATATGAATAAATAAAAACTGTAAGCCTATAAAACTGTTTAGAGGGAAAGGGCATGAATACTCCTTATGACAAAAGCAGTATTTTCCAGAAGTCCTGGGCTGGCAGGGATATGCTCCAGTAGCAGTGCATGGGTTCTTTCTATGGTCTAAGAAGAAAGCTAGTTCTCATCTCCTTTAGGAGCCTCTACTCCCCTTCATCATCAATCCATACTTGCTTCTGCATTTTCTTCCTTCCTTCAGTCCCTCTCTCTTCCCGCCATCCCTCCCTCCATGAAATTCATTGTCTCTTCATTATTCCCAGTGGGCCTCAGTGCCTCTCACATCTGTAGTCTCTTGGGAATCCCAAACTTGATAGACATGGAGATGGGATTTAACCACGATGAGGTTCACACCATGGGCCAGATGCAGTGCAAAGAACATTGCAGATGTCTGCCTCACTCCTCAGAAGCACCTGGTGTATATTTATCTGTATCTTAAATATGGCGGCTGAGACCCCCGGATGTAAAATCACATGTGGAACGGTTGAAGAACCAAGTTCCAAGCCTAGGATTCCAGCCCTCCATGCTTCACTCCGCTTTCCTTGTTACTTTACTGAAAGCAGAGCAGCTTCCAGGATGACAGAGGCCAGACTTAAAAGGGACAGATGGAGAAAGGGAATGCACACCCCAAAGCTTTCAGAGAAGGAAAGCTGCACTGAGGTGGGAAGAAAGCTGGATTTACGAAAGCAGACAAGAGCTTGAGGTGTGGCTCGGCAGTAGAGCACTTGCCTAGCATGCATGGCCTTGGTTCAATCCCGCACCCCAGCACCAAAAACACAACTAAACATCTAGATAGATCAAATGGAATTTGCTTTTTACAAAACGAAACAAGAGAAACATCCAAATAACAACCACATCTCATGTCTCTATGGCACTACAGTTCAAAAAACATTCCCATTTATTAACTACTTCTGTGTGTCCATGCTGGGCACCATATTATTTCTCCTTTTCTTCTGATTAAAAACAGCTGAGAAAGGTCACACCGTTTAAGTTAACCTTCATATGATGATATTCTACCTTCACGAAGAGATGAAAGCACAATTTGCCCAATGAACCTTCCCCTAAAAAAGCTCTATTACTATCCTCTGGCCTCTAACAGGTGGGAAAAGGGGAGGTCTGGTCCCGGCTAAGGGGACCTCAAGGCCTGTCTCTGTTTTAGAATTCTTTCCATGTGATTAGAAGTCAATTTATAAAAATTAACTTTCAGAAATACCTCACTTCTAGAGAACTATAAATTCTGTTCTGATATGATTACAGAAAATAAGATATGGGTTATTTTATCTATAGGAGAAGTAAGCTGTGAGTAAAGGCCATTGAATTTTTGAATGGGCCTCTCTCTTCTAGACAGTTGTACTTTCATATGTGCATAGGACTAAGAATAAGAGATCTGGGTGCCATAAACTGAAGAACTGAAAAATTACGAATACTTGCTATCTTGCTTTAAATGACTGAAAGAACTCGTGTCATTAGAGTTCAGGTCTCTGAGAGACAATCGGCTTGACTCTATTTCCTAATGCCAAAGGCCGTGCTTATTTACAACCCTGCTTTGCAAGTCTGTGTCACGGTCTCACTGGATAGATCGCAGACATGGCTCAGCCCAGAGCCCCACATGTCTCCACTTCCTCACTACTCCCCCGACCAAGGTAAAGGTGAAAGGATGGAAGCCTCCGAGGCCTCTCGGGCACAGCCCTTCTTTACTCCTGTCCTCCCCTTGGATTTTGCTAGTCCAGCCACTGCACCCTCTGGGTGTTGCTCCGACAATGCAAGTGCACACCCACCCTGAGGGTCTTTCCTGTAGCTCTGTGCTCTTCACTAGCTCCTAGGATAACTCTCATATTTCCACTTAAGTGATACAGTCTCCCTTGAAAGAAGATAAAGATCCCCTGGAACATCATCCTCCTATGCTTGGTTCACTTTTCCTTGTTTGTGTTGCACTTAGCACTTTCGAATGATTTCTTTCTTTATTTTACACACTGGCGATTTTCTTTCTCTGTCTACTACTCCCTGCACCCCTGCCAGCTCTAGGAGAGCAGGGCTTTTTATCTACTTTTGTCATTGATAGGTTCTGGAGCCATACCTGGCCCACAGTAGAAACCACATAAATATTTATTGAAAAAACGGATGAATACCCTGGGTTTTGTGACTGATGAGGCATTGGGGTGCTCTCTGGCAAAGACCGAGTGTCAACAGTCACCACCACATGCTTGAAAATGGCAAAATTACATTTCTTTTGGCAACGGACAGTAATCCCAATATTTTTCAAGCATGGCTGTTAAGAACGAGGCTTCTAATACCTGACAGACCTGGATTTGAATGGCTTGTACATGTGACTTTTCTGTCTTAACGTTCTTTTGTGTAACATGGGGTTATAATGACGGTGCTTTCTTCATAAAGTTATTATGGTAATTAATTGAGATTCACTTGCTAAGTCACCTAGAACAGCCACTGCTATAGAGAAAACTTTCAGTATGGAGGCAGTTATTAATATTATTAATGTCAAAAATCACAACAGGTACATGGGTATCCAGGTATCCATTATTATACAGATAGATGTACTTATCCATTTAAAAGCCATTGCTCTGGAAATCTTGCTGCAAAAGTTCAATTTTCATGTCTGGGCTGTGTTATTTGAGAGACGGTAAAGAGACATGACTGGTGCTTCCTGTAAACAAACTCCTCTGGACAAACCTAGTGTAATAATGTGTTTTCTGCCCTGGATGGCTGTTTTTGCTGGAAGCTGTTGCTCTATGTTTACTTTCCAACCATAGGTCCATTTGTAGGGAGACGCGTCTCTCCGCAGGTAGCCAACTTTGTTCTACCCGTCCAGCTGTGAAGAGAGATCAGGAGCTATTTAAACCCAATTCTTACTTTTCCTCTAATTTGTGTGAGAAGGAAAAATTTTGAAAAGCAAACATTTTGAGTAGCAAACAAGAGAAGAAGAACTTTTGAAAAATAAAGAATTCTCATTTAGCTGTGTTTGTTTCATTTAGTTCGGGCAGAATAATATGGAATGTACACTGCTATCTGCTCCCATTTAAATTGGCTGATTTGGGGAGGGTCTAAAAAGGCTTTCTGAATCTCAGCCTCTCCAGGTATTAGCAGTAATGATATTTCTTTGTATGAGGAAAAAGTAAGCAAATCTTCACATCTCTACTTTGGGTTTTAAGCTAATTTTACACGTTTTCAAGAAAAAGAAAAAATAATGCATACTGCAAAAGTTATTTTAGATGTGGAGTTATGCAAACCTTTCAACACATCCCGAAGGTGCCAGCCTTGTCCTGATAACCAGTTTCAGAGCATTTTAGGTGTTTGGCATAATTTGCACTCTTATTGCAGTATTTTCTCTGTGGCTGAGCTTTTCTATTGTTTTAGTTTTTCTTCCCGTGAAACTAGTGTGCCATTTCAAAGCAAAAAGAAACTACTGACAAAATGTGATGGTGTTTTATCCTCTACTGAAATTATAACCTCCTTTCAAATATTTACTCCATATTTTGGGGGGATCCTGCTTTGAAAATGGATGGCAGCAAATGTGTCTTTAGAGACCTAAAAGTTGACTCAGCATTTCCTCGAGCACTTTCAAAACTTCACTTTTGGAGTGTGGTGTTCTTCCCGGCATTAATTGGGCAGCAAATTAACTGTCCCTTCCCTGTCTGTTTTGTTTTCTCCTTCCAGTGACAGTGGTGCTGTTTGCAGCTCTGAGGCGGCAGCGGAAGAAAGAGCCCTTGATCATTTCCAAAGAGGACATCAGAGATAACATTGTCAGTTACAACGACGAAGGAGGTGGAGAGGAAGACACCCAGGCCTTTGATATCGGCACCCTGCGGAACCCTGAAGCCATAGAGGACAACAAATTACGCAGGGACATTGTGCCTGAAGCCCTTTTTCTACCCCGACGGACTCCAACAGCCCGCGACAACACTGATGTGAGAGATTTCATTAGCCAAAGGTTAAAGGAAAATGACACGGACCCCACCGCCCCACCGTACGACTCGTTGGCCACCTACGCCTACGAAGGCACAGGTTCGGTGGCCGACTCCCTGAGCTCTCTGGAGTCTGTGACCACAGATGGAGACCAAGACTATGACTACCTTAGTGACTGGGGCCCTCGATTCAAAAAGCTGGCAGATATGTACGGCGGGGTGGACAGCGACAAAGACTCCTAATCGGTTGCCTTTTTCATTTTCCAGTATGACACTGAAATATGTGAAGTGGCTATTTCTTTCTATTTAACCACTATTCCGTGAAGGGTTCTCTGTTGTACCCGTTCCAAAAGCCAATGGCTGCAGCCCGTGTGGATCCAATGGTAGAGACTTTTTTCTAGTACACTTTTATGAGCTTCCAAGAGGCAAATTTTTATTTCTAGTGCATCCAGTTAAGCAAGTCAACCCAGTAGGAAGGCGCTGGAGGAGCGGACAGGGAGCTGTACTTTCACGCTTTCTGAGAGGGCGGCTTCCAAACATGCTGGTTACCGCTGGCCTGGCGCTTTCCTGCGGTCCATTGTCTCGGGCCAGCGGACCGCCCTGACTGTACATTTCACACACTGATGAGATAAAGGATTGTGCTTTAATGACGACAGAGATGTACTTTTAGTTTTTAAAAGTTAGGAACAACTGGGGAGTTGTTCCTGTTATATCAGCTTACAAGGAGATAATAATAAACTACATAAGGATTGCAAGGGTGTTTCTGTCACAAAGAATTTAAAATATCATTCACCCAGACTTGACTGGGCTCTGAGAAGTTTATCTGGCAGCAGCTACTCAAAACATCAAATCCACAAATGCTTTCATATCCTTTTTCTCTTAAGGAATAGAAGCATATTAAATTGTAAGATTCAAAAATACAATGACAAAATCTTAAAAACGTCACAGGCATACAAAAGATTACTTTGCACCATATAAAGTTTGAGAGATTATGTAAACAAAGAAAATACTTAAAGTATTCTAAAGTCTGGGCCAACAGATGTATCACAAATCTCTTGAAATTTTTTCAACTATCAGCAGGCTAATGACCAATCATCTAACTGTTTAAAAGTTCCTGAAGGATTTTTTTTCTGGGACAAATGTTAATTCCTCATATGTAGTTGCCGGTATTGTTCTATTCTACCTGAAAATAGCAAAGTGAAGTACGCTAATTCTTATCCCTCTGAAACTTCTTACACAATTAACTTGACTTAGTAAAAATAGATTAAAGTTCAATTTCTACTCCTGAAGAACCTAAGGCCATGTCCCTGGCATCTAGAACATCTATATCCATATACAAAGTAACAGATACAAATAAGCCTGAAGTCACAGTAGAAACTTATGTATTCCATGATTGGAAGATGGATACAAAGACAAACCTTGTATTCCCTTCAACACAGGTGTCTAAAATCATCATTAGAGTAATAGGTGACCTTCAAAAGTATTGATATTTCCCATTGTTTATAACTTTGTTTCTAAGGCAAAAGGATGGCAAGCCTACTATCCTTGTTTCTGGATTGATGATAAGTAATGGTCTCAAGCTATGACAGAAAAGTAATGTAATATCCATCCAATCCATTATTTCTCTAATTATGCAATTAGCATTGTAGTTGGTTATTATCCAAGGGACCCAACTGAACTGAACTAATCTGTCTGGCAGGTTCAAATCATTTACTACATATGGCTGTTCTAATGGCTTTTATCATTAGAATCTTAACATTGTGCAGTCATCAGAAATTTCCAAAGTACTGTAATGACAACATTCTTGTTTGAAAACTTTAAAAATAGGCTCTATGTACATATATAATATACAGTTAAGAATATGTTGACTTCACTTATTAATCTTAAGGATTTCTTTTCAATTAATGTTTATTTTATAGAAATAATCTTAGTGTCATTTCCACCTGGGGATAATGTTATCTTGGCACATATTTTCTGTTTAGGAACACTATTGTTTAGTTAAGTTTTAAATGAGCATATTATGCAGGAATAAAGGTAGCACCTTTAAAACAAGAGAAATGTGGAATCTGAGTTAGAGTAAAAACTTTTACAATTGTATTATTCCTTGTGTTTCCTGAATGATTTCCTATATTGTAATGGACTGTCCTGTATACTAACAACCATTTTATGTTTCATGCTTGAGCTATTTCCAACTCTAGAGTTTTCTTTCACTAATTCTTCATACACACAAATACACACATGCACACAAACACACACAGAGAAATGCAAACAAAATGTTACAAGAGGGCTTCACAGCAATGAGTCAGGGTGTATTATAGTCACAAGTAAATATTAAAAAGACAGCTTAGTAACATTAATAAAAGCTAGATATTTATATTAATAGAACAGCACCTTAATCACAAAATTTAGGGCAAAATTCAAAAGTGTTCTTTCTTTATGTTTCATGTCATATTACAAGTTGAGCCGAGAAAGGCCCAGAAGTCATACTTCTGAACTTCTGGTGTTAATTGGAATATCTAAGGGTTGACACTAGCAATTTGCAATGTTTCGGGGTAAAGTTGGCTTTTTCCTTCTAAGTGAAAGTAAGTAGCTTTGCTGTGAAATAGTTGAGATATAAGCGGCTGGGTATTTTAAGGGCATATTGTGTCAAGAACATGTTGCTAAAACTATTGAATAACTGGTTAACTTCTTACCACAAAAGCGATGATAAAGTAAATTTATAGAAAATTGGATGCTTCAAGCCTGGAGCTGAATATTGAGTACTATCTTCCTATAAGTGAGCAAGACTTATCTCTAAGACTTAATGACATCATGCAAACATTAAAAGCAACAGTTGCATGATTCTCCTACCCAGTCTCACTTCCTTTCCACTGAAGATCAGCTTTAACATGACCCACGTGCAGATTTTCTGAAGTCCTAGGTCTTCAGTCAACATAAGAAGATTAGTTTTAGGCTCAATTTTCACATTGTCTGTGTCCAAACTTCAGATATTGATAATGAAAAGATCAAAGGAGAGTGGGAAGAAGTAAAACGTTAATATCTGTTTTTAATCACAGCAATGATAAAAATGTGTTAAACAAAAGAAGTTGCTTTTGTGTGCGAGGTCATTTCAAGAACTTTGAACCCTTTCTGACTTTTTTCTTGCCCTCTATTCAGGAAGAAGTATTTCACTAAAACCACTAAGATATATCCTTGACTAAGCTAAGACTTTAAAAACATTAAACCATTGCACCTAAGTTTAAAACCCCTTCATTTTATGCTTACTTTTCTGCTAAAAATATTTGCTTCCAAATAAGTAAATAAATCAAAAAGGAAAGAAGGAGAGATTATTTCATAAAATCACAGGAGGACATCCAGGCACAGTTAATACCTATTTTTTAGGAATTTCCTTGATTTATAGTCTGGGTGTAGAAAGGAAGGCTCAGCTACAAAACTACTCCATTTATAGATGGAACAAAGCTGGTGATTCAGTTTAACTCAGTATAAAAATATGTGGCTTAGTTTTCATTTTCAGCTCCTAAAAAGTTGTGCAAGGAGTTCTTAAAAATTGAATTCAGATCTTAGAAGCATCCAAATTTTGTGGATCCAAAATAACTTTGTAATGTTTCTATCACCCTACTTCTAAGTACATAAATTTTAGATGTCCTCAATTGTTGAACAATATCTTATATCAAATGCTTTTGCCCTGAAATGGGCATTTCTTTTGGAATAATGATATATAGCCTACCAACTGGACATTCTGAGATTCTTTAAATTTTAGCTCCTTAAAAATATGGAGCTGAAAGGAAAGAATGAAGTTGATTTCTAGGTAAAAACTAAGTTGTTTTAAGTCCGATCCTTAACCTTATCAACGAAATTCATTTTCCCTAGGCAAAGAACCACCAAATAAAACCTTTTATCCTAGTCTCTCATTGTGAAGTAGTGTAATTACTTTGGAAGAACAGTCTAAAAAGTCATGACTCCCACTATTTTTGAAAGACATCCTCTGAAAAGGATCATTTCAGTGTGATTTTAATTTTTATGTTTTATCTAGATGAAATCTTTTTCTGAAAGATGACATTGTGACAAGGGACTCAAAACCCAAGCCGTCTGCTGTGTTTAAATTAGCACTGCAACCTAACCTTCTTCATCAGATTTTAAGAGGAGAGAGATCAACACTTGGCATGTGGATCTTGAGGAAGATGAACTGTTCCCTAAGCTTTGATACACAGCTTTCCTTTCCAGAGAATACAGAATTACAGTACTGTCTCCTTAAAAGTTCAGTGACTATTATGGTTGAAGCATCTTTAATCTCCCCTTGGCATCTTTATGGAATAATTTTCCAAAGGGATAATTCTCTACTAAAAATACCAGACCCCAACCACATTGGTTGCAGAACAGAGTACCCTCTGAGAAAGCAAATACACTGACTCACACACTTGTTAAAAGTTAATAAAGAAATAGTTCATTTTTAAAGCCAGAAGTTTATGGTCTCTGCATCATCGATTTAATTTAAGCATTGCTGAGGCAATCCGTAATCTACTTTTATTTTGGAATACCTTATTTATGATGCATTTTCATTTTTTAATTTGGGGGGAATGTTAGCCTGACGGAGCAAGCAGATGAAAGTGCAGAAAGGAGGTCAGATGGAAACAAAGGCTATTACCCACTATATTTCAGACAGGATGGAGGCACTTAGCCGAAGAACCACTAGGTTATTAGATTAATTTCAAAAGAGCTTTTACAAGTTGCTTAATTCCATTTTTTTAAAAACCTATGGACCACAAACTGAAATTTCTCCTCAAATGGGGTTAATTTGACAAATGAGGCATGGACCTAGCATTGCGGAAAAAGCATTCCACTATAATGAGATCTTGGTCTTTCTTGTGAGACTATGCTATTTACGTAAATATATCTGGAGGCACCTTCTACAAGCTTTTAGTTTTCTATGATCTATTAGTTTAGTGTTTATTAAAGAATCAAATGTACAGAATTTCTAGGTATTCAGAGGGAATGCTGTGTAGCAAATGTAAAATGGATCTGCTCAGAAGAAACACAAGAACACTTCAAACCCTCTGCACTGTTTTGTTGGTGATTATTTTCATAGCTTTGAGAGTAAACTACATCAAAATAGGCCTTATAATAAATGCTTTGTGCGTCTTTAGTAATACCAAGCTAAGGCAATTTGGCATTCTCCAACTGTGATTTGTGATTTTAAAGCAGGAAAATAAAAGCTTTTGGGTACTGATTGTATTTAATTAAGATACTTCCAAGTATAAATTGAAACTGTTGCCACCCTTGCAGGTTTACGAGTCGGAGTGCTCTATTCATGTTGTTTTTCTCAGTATCATTCATGTCTTCAGCAACAAGAATGCCTGAGGGAAACAATCCCCGCGCAGCTTCCAGCCACATTGCTAGTTATGGAGATTTTCCTAACTTCAGAGTTGACCTGGGAAAGTTTTCTGTGTTAAAAGAAGGGGGTGGAAACAATCGTCTCGTAGCTCAGCGCAGCCAGGCCTCTCGTCATAGTCAAGTGGCAAATACGCACTCCTGGAAATGGCTTAGTTTATTTGATTTTGTTTTCTGAGTTAAAATCTGAAAAGAATGCAATTTAAAAAATGATTTCTCACAAAGAGTAAATATGCCTTTTGCAAATCAATTTTTGTAACGTTATTTATATGATATTACTTAATAAACTGGGTTTTTTTCTAACTTGTTTTTTTCAATTCTCTCAGACAATTGTTTGTAATGTGGATTTTTTAATGTACCTGCTGGCATACTTTATCTTTCTGAAACTATTTTAACTTCTCTGCAACTAAAACTGAACTGTTATACAATAATTAACTTGTAAATAATCGTTTCTCCCAACCAGCAATATATAACATTGATACTTCCTTACACTCTTTATACTTCTGGGACATCCAGAAGAGTTCTATTGTTATTTATGGTATTGCTGTATTAAGAAGGAAGCTGTTTATCCTCATGGTAATTGCTTTAGATTATAAAAAGAGAGAGAGTTCTATATTTATGCCTCTCCTAAATCTCCATCTTTATTTCATTCCCATAAAAACAATTGTCTGTGGATTTCTGATTTTAAGAAAGAAAAGCAAAAGCCAGATCAGAGGAAACTAAGAATAAATCCTTCCAACAGTATGATACTTTGAGTAAATAAAATGCTTTGACACATTCAGAACTATAATACTTTACAGGCCTGTTGTTTTTTAAGCTGCCTCCTATTTCTAGAGGCCATTTCACAATTTTTAAGTGAGAGAGCTCATGGCTTTGCAAAGAAGATATTCATGTATTCACCCATTTGTTCTGTACATATTGAGCTGTACCTGTGTGCTGCAGAATATTTACAGTCAGCCACACTGATATTTTTCTCTCTTCTCTGGAAGGCCATGATCTAGGAGGAAGACATGAGCACTCAATGTTTATATATATTAGAAGATACTGTGGATACATTTTAATAGAGATACTAAGGAAGGCAAACATCAGACAAAGAAACTGTTGCAGGACATGGTGGTGCACGCCTGTGACACCAGGACTAGGGAGGCTGGGGCAGGAGGATCACCAGTCTGGGCTACACAGTGATTTCCAGACAGCCTATGCAGTGCAACCCTGTCTCAAAACACACAAAAAGGAAGAGAGAGAGAAGAGAGAGAGGAGAGAGAGAGCACAAGAAACTATTTCTTCCCAGATGAGAATATGGGAGCAGTTCAGAAATTAGTAGAATTGCAATAAAGAAAAAAATTCGAAAACCAGGAAAGAGAGGGAAGTTTAAGCAATGCAACTGGTATCAGCTGTGGTCTCTAAAGGAACTAAGCAAGGAAAGTCACTGGCATCAGAAGGCAGGCATACAGCAGAAGCTGATTTGTTTGGGGGTGTTTTGTCATTTGGTTTAGAGTTAGAAACAAACCACACACACTAGGGAACAATATCATCAGAAATGAACATCTTAAAGGTTGTATGTATTGAATACCAGCATGCAAAGTAGAACTAAATCCCCAACTCGATTCCATGGTGCCCCAACTCTTCAGCACCCCTGGAACTGTGGCTCCCTAAGGCATAGACAGAGCCAGCAGTCTGTAGGATTCTAAGAACCTTTCCTGACCTGATGGTAATGTAGGCAGGAAGTGCAAGGTGATTTCTCAAGGATCCAGTTCAGATAGCAAACATTTGAATCAGGTAAAACCCTTTCCAAACTCTGTAACTAGCCACTTCCAATTATAATTGTTATGTGTTAGAGTCATTAACCCTGGCGGTCACAACAGACAAAACTCCAAAATATCCATCAAGTAGATTTCTTACTCTCATGATGTTGGGGTGGCTGCAGTCCCTTCTCCGTCTAGGAGAGATGTCATCAGAAACACAGTCTCCAAGGCAAGCATGGCATGGCAAGGAGGATGAAACGGAGATGAGCTGTATCTGCTGAGTACTGAGCACCTCTGTTAATCCTGCAATAGCTTCTCCAGATTCTCCCCTTACTTTAAACCACACCTCATAATAATCATGTGGATTATCAGAGGAGAAAGTGAGAAGTCCTCAAAAATTCCATCTTTCTTTCAAGTTGAAAGTCCTTTCATTGATCCTTCTCCACCAACCCTGACTTCATCCCACATGACAGACATTGCTAATCAATTGTGGAACTCTTTCATATATTTTCTAAGCATAACCTTAGAATACCCCAAGCAGCTATCAGCAGCATAGTGATTTTAATCTAGGTGCCATTCCTAACCTAAGAGTTGGAGTGCTCAAACCAAAAATTTGCTTTCTTTCGTTCTAAGTTTTGTTGATTACTCAAACTAACATTTGGGAAAAGCCTTCTGACCTAGACATTTGCAATAATTAATGGCAGTAAAAGGCTGAGCCTGCTGTTATAATTGCTCCACTCTTTATTCTATAAATCTAAATCAACAAGTATGTGTGCCCAGTTCAGATACTAAGCTCAGTATAGTTAAGGCATCTCCTCCAGTAATATTCCTGGAATTTAACATTCATTCTACAAAAGTCATGTAAGAAGCAGAGGCCAGGATAATAAGACACACAAGTAAACAAAATGCATGTAACCTGTGTTCAATAGCAACTTTCCCTTCCTTCAAGGGCTGCCGTGATTTAATGTTTTTTTTTCTTTTAGGTACTAGGAATTGGACCCAGAGCCTTCACACTGAGCTACAACCCCAAGCCTTTTTTTATTTATTTTAAAAGAGGCTGTCCTCAAACTTGCAACCTTCCTGCCTAAGGCCCCAGAGTTCTGGGGTTATAAGCATAGTCCAATCACACTGGGCTAATATCCCATTATTAATCAGTTTACCTGACTAAACATTTTGTACTGAGTAACACTGATTCTTTAGAGCACTTTTGTAGGTTTCATATTCCCAAATCCAATACTTTTCCAAATATGCTATGAATAGATATGGCTCTTTAAAGGAAGTAGATTGTCTCCTACATTTCTCTATAATATACTTATTCCTTTTCTTAAATGCCTCCCTTGACATATTAGATGATCTTTATTGCTTCCTGAGCCATTTAATCTAAAAACTTCACTTTTAAAGCTGAATATGTCTTGTTTGCACATTGGTTTAAAAGAAAAGTCTTTGTATAGTAGGTAGAGGATAGGTTTTATTAAAGCTTTTAACTTTGCTTAGGTGCCTGATAATAATACCTTACTTTTATATAGCACTTTAGAAATAACTATCATATATATTACTTAATATAACAGTCACAAAATCTCTGTGCATTAGGCTGTATCATTTCTATTTCATGAACAAAGAAGGTAGGGTCATTTGCATGTAGGTCTCCATCATATGACTTCTAATTAAATGCACTTCTTTTCATGCATGCTCTGCATTCCTGCTATGGAACCCCAATTTTCTCCTCTGCATGCATATCCAATCCAATCTATTTAAGCAAATATTTATTAGAAGAAAAAGAATATTTTGTTCCTCTATACAAATTCAGACGATGATAGACTGCTGATGACTGTGACCCCCCCAAGACAGTCCTCTCCTGAGATCAGTCCAAAAGATTTGTAGATAGAAGAAACCTGCAAAGAAAAATTCTGCCTCTTAACTCCAATTATGCAACTCATTCTTAATATAAAATTGGAATAGTGATGCTAAGAAAAGCCATTTTCAAGAAATATCAAATTCAACTGTGAGGAAAATGGCAGAAGAGTGAGTGGTACCAGCTAGCTTGTCCAGGACAGAGTGCTTGATACTCGCAAATCATCAAACTGAAGCCGGTGCAGAGGGTATACGGTGCAGAGGGTATACGAGAGCCTGGAGGAAATAGACAAAGGAGAGGAAGAAATAAGATCTATTGTTACAGAGGAATTAGGCTGATCTCGCACAAGGGCACCGGACTGAACAAACTGTCTGGATACCCCGCACGCGGAAATTCTGGGATCCGAGAAGACAACTCAGCTTTTCACTGAAAAACAGAGTCCCGGGCCTCAAATAGAAGAAGCCTGTACTGGAGACAGTGTGAAATCACCAGACAATATCCCCTGAAGGTCGACTGTGGAGGAAAAGAAAATTGTTAAGTGATATCCTCACTATCAGCAACTGGGTCACAGTCGCCATTTTGGGCAGAGGTGCAAACCTGAACTTCCATAACCCAAAGACAAGACACAGCATACATCCCGGGCCTCACCGTGGCCCAGAGAGGGGGAGGAATAGCTGTCCGGTGAAGGTGCACCGGGACTGTAGCCAGCTGGTCAACAGTGGAAATTTAAGTTGAAAAACAGAAACCCTGTTTACCCAAAGTGAGCGGCAAGCAGGTCATGCCCACCATTCAGGAACCTTCGCTGCCCCACCCTCACTCCATCTTTCTTTGTTTTTTTCCTTCTTTCTTTCTTTCTTGCCATTTTGCTACCCTGAGAGAAAGAAGGGATGAAACAAACAGCCATAGTGAACTGCTGGCAATGGGTAAACAGATCGAGGGAACTTATGTTGTGAAGTAGAGAATAGGTCCAGTCAAACTCTGCTTCCAGGCCCACTCAGGACCTTGACTAAAAAGGGCTGGAGACACACACTGTACACTGCAGCCAGATACAGGGCACAGGTAGCCTGGACAGGTAGCAGGAAATGAATAGTACTCTCCCTCGTGGGAACAGCAGACACATGCAAAAACACAACACAGCAGCTGAGAGAACTGTGTGGGGAGGATCACAGAGAGGAGACCTGGGCAAGAGAGACAGGGAGGACTGCTGGAAGAGGAAATCCCCAGATCTAAACTCCAATAGTGAGAGAGTTGAAGACCAAGGAAAGAGCTAAGAGACACAGTAATGAGAACCCGGAGGACTACAGCAGGTGGTGAGTTAGTGGGACGAGCACCTCCTAGGGAACCTGGACTTAATGCAGGAGAAGGGCAGCTCCAACTTGCAGTAAAACTTCAGAGTTCAAGTCTGCAAATGTGGGAGCTAAATTCTGGCCTTGAACTCAGCAATCCTCCTGCCTCTGCCTCCTGAGAGCTGGGATGACAGGCATGAGCCCCCAAGCCTGGCACTGTGGTATGTGGTTCCCAGGGATCCAACTCAGGACCTTGAGCTTGCAAGGCAGACACCGGAAACACTGAACTAAATCCCCGACCCTCAATTGTTTGTATTCTTATAGGAGGGTGAATACAGTTTCTAGTTGCCCTGTTGCTGTTAATTCTTACTGTTTTGTATTTGTTCCTCCCATCTTTTTTTTTCCCAGTCTTCATCTGTTACCTAAAGTTTATGTGATCTTTCTGTGTCCTCTGGCCCTATTTCTAATCTCTCTCTCTCCTTTTATCTATCTTCCCCAACTCCTTCTAAGTCTTCTCCTCAGAGGGTGATGACACTATATTGAAGGTCTTATATAATATAAAAATATTTTTGGTCAGTCATTAATATCTATATACGGCCATGGGTCTAATTCATGAGGTTAAAAGTGTCAGAATAGTGGCTGCCATAGTTTGTCATTCTCTGGACCATGTTTAACATGGTTGTTGATAGTGATTTATTACTTTGACTAAGGTAACATGATTTCTCCCTTCATGTGTCTTATGGTATTCCAGAACTGAGCTTGCTTAAAGGCAGTTACAGACTCCAGGCCCAAGGCCCAACCTGGAGGATGACCCCGGAAGTAGCCATTCTGTAAGGGTTCTAAACATTACTAAGAAAAGATACTTGCATCAAGCATTTCACAGGCAACCTGGGAGTTAAACAAAAATCATCAACAGCAAAAAGTAAAAATGATAAGAAATAAATAAGTCACAAACCCAAAATTTCAGATGAAGGAATTTGAATTCCAGGGAAATTTAGGGAGCTATAAGATGGAAAAACCTGAAACTCAACCACCTGGAGCCCCTGAAGTGGCAGCAAAAGAGGATCTGGAAAAAAAGAAATCAGAAACAATTTCTCAGATAACAACAGAGATAATGTCCATAGTGAAAGATATTATTAATAACTCTAAAGAAGGACTCAAGAACATGATGGAATCTCAGTATATGAAAGCAATGGAATCTGTTAAACAAATTCAAACAGATTTCCAGGAGATTAGAAACTCCCCTGAAAACTTATGACCTGAACGGACCAATGTGAGGACAGAGTATAAGACACAAAAGACAGGATTGCAATTAGTGACTGGTAAAGGAAAGATTTCTTGAAAATAGCAAGGCTGCCTGAGAAATCAATCCAGCATCTGCTAGAGTTCAAAGCAGAATAACATAAGACTGAGCAGAGTCAATGAAAAAACAGGAGATAGTGCAAATGACATTTAAAAAACTGTTCACAGAAGTAATGGCAGAAAATTTCCCAAAAGGGTAGGAGGGAAGACTTCAACAAATGGGTAAGAGAGGCATATAAAACCCCAACTAGACTTAATTAAAAAAATACTCACCTGTGCATATAATATTCAAGATTCCAAAACCCAACAGAAGAAATATTGAAAGTATAGACAATAGAAAAAAGAAATAGACAATAGAAAAAAATACACATACAAAGGAGAGTCCATCAGAATTATAGCAGGCATTTTGACACAAGCCCTCATGTCAAGGAGAGTCTAGAGTGAAATATTTCAAGCCCTGAAAGAAAACAATTTCCAATATGGATTGATGTATTCTGCAAAATTATTCTTCAAAATTAGTAGGGAAATGCAATCCTTCCATGACAAAGAACACCTGAGAAACCTCATGAATACCAAACCAGCACTCCAAAAATTTCTAAACAATAACTTAGAAAAAGATGAGTAATGGTCACAACTCCATGAGGCTCAATAGAGAAAAGCCATTAGACTAGACAAGTAATTAAATAGAAAAGGGGGCAAAATAAAAAGTAAAAGGAACAGCAACAGGAATAGATCATGACAAGGATAAGTCAACACATCAGTTTTAACCAGCAGTGGTAATGACCTCAATTCACCAATCAAAAGAAACAGAGTGGCAAAATGGATTAAGAAGCAAGATCCAAGAATATGTTGTGGTCAAGAAACACATTTAATAAAAAAGAAAATTATTTATTAAAAAGAAAAGGATGGATAATTATTTTCCATGTGGGAGGAACCAAAAAACAAAAAAAAGCAGGAGTGGCTATCTTCTTTGTAGACAAAGTAGATTTAAGACCAAAACTATTTAAGAGAGACAAACAAAGTCACTACATACATGTAAAGGAAACAATCCAGGAAGAGGCTATGACAATCATAAATATATAAACACCAAATGACACTGTACCCAACTATATAAAACAAATATTAATATACATTGAAAAACAGATAATCACTATTGCCATAGTGCTAGGGGACCTCAATAACCTGGTATCACAAATAGATCAATTAGATAAAGAATCAACAATGAAATATTAGAACTGAACCGAATTGTTGAACAAATAGACTTAGTAGATGTCTACAGTGTTCCACCCTACAGAATCAGAACATGCATTCTTCTCAGTTGCACATGAGTCATTCTCCAAAACAGACCACATAAAAGCTCAGAGAACAGGTTTAAGTAACCACAAAGGAAATAAAGTCATCCTTTGTATATTGTCAGATCACAGTGCAATGAAATTGGAGATCAATAGCAGAAGAAGCCACAAGAACTTCACAAACACATGGAAATCAAATAACATTCTCCTAAACCTAATGGGTCACAGAGGTAATTAAAGAAGAAATTAGGCAGTTTCTAAAATTAAATGATAAGGCCAGTACAATGTACAAAAATTTGTGGGATACACTGAAAGCAGTTCTTTGGGGAAAATTCATAGCAGTGAATATTCATATTAGGAAAACATAATGAGCTCAAATAGAATATTGATCTGGTATGAGAACCTGTAGATGTAAATGAGTTCTAGAATGTATGACAGATTTTGTAAAATAGGAAATATTCAAAGGGAATGTGGTAGAGGAACATAATGAGGGGAAAGAATAAATATGATTTGTAAAGAAAAAGAAATAGCATGTATATAAGGGGTGGGGGTGGGGTGGGTAGAGATATGGGTAAAAATGAGAATGAACTTGTGTCATATCCTGGAACAAATTCCCCAATGTTGAATGTGATTGTGAACTGTATATAAAATGTACCAATAAAGAATTCTATTTAAAAAAAATAGAATGATCTTCTAGAAAAGGAAGAATAAGCTCATACAAGGGAAGAAATTATAAGAATTAGAGTGAAATCAATAAAATAAAGATGAAGAGAATGATAAAAAAAAATAAATGAATTGAAGAGTTGGTTCTTTAAAAGGCTAAAGAAAATTGGCAACACCTTATCCAATCTTATCCCCAAAAAAGAAAGAAAAGGCTCAGATTCATGCATGTAGGTATGAAAAGAGTGAAATTACAACATATCCAATAGAAATTCAGAAGATAATCAATACCTACTTTGAGAACCTGTACTCCAATAAGGAAACCCAAAAGAAATGGACAGATTCCTAGAATGAAATGAACTTTTAAAGTTGAACAAAGAAGACATAAAATTCTAAACACTCCAGTATCAGTCTTTGACATTGAAAATGTAATTAAAAACTTACCAACAAAGAAAAGTCCTGGTCCTGATGGCTTCGCTGCTGACTTCTATAAGACAGTTAGGGAAGAGCTGATGTCACTACTTCTCAAACTCTTTAATGAAACTGAAAGGGGAGCAATATTCACAAATTCATTCCTGGAAGCAAAGCAACCATTACTTGATTCCAAAAGTAGAGAAAGACTCTACCAAAAAAGAGAACTATAGGACAGTCTCATTAATGAACAAAGATGCAGAAGTCCTCAGTAAAATACTGACAAACAGAATACAGAGGATCAGTAAGATCATACAGCCTGACCAAGATGAATGCAAGGATGGTTCAACATACATAAATCAGTAAATGTAATACACTATATTAATAGACTCAAGGCCCAAAACCATATAATCATCTCAATAGATGCAGAAAAAGCATTTGACAAAATCAACACTTATTCATGATTAAGACCTTCAGAAAATTGGAACTGATGGTCTTTATCTCAACCTAATAAAAGCTGTTTATGAAAAACCAACAGCCAGTTTCATACTAAATGATCAAAAACTGAAACCTTTCACTCTAAGAATAGGAAAAAGACAAGGATGTCCACTGTCTCTCCACTCCTATTTAATATAATTCTGGAAACATTTGCCATATGAATTACTCAAAAGAAAGAAATAAAAGGAATAAACATAGGGAAGGAAGAAGTTAAGCTGTCATTATTTGCTGATGATGTGATACTTTATATAGAAGATCCCCAAAACTCAGTCAAAAGACTGCTAGACTTAATCTCCAGATTTAATAGCACACCTGGATACAAGGTCAACATTCAAAACTCAATAGCATTTCTATACACAAACAGCAGATGCACTGAGAGAGAACCTGGGGAATCAATTCCTTTCACAATAACATCCAAAAAAAATGAACTATCTAGGAATCAATATAACAAAGGAGATGAAAGACTTATATTCTGAAAACTACAGCACCCTGAAAAAGGAGATCTAAGAGAACATCAGAAAATGGAATGATATCCTTTGTTCCTGGGTAGGAAGAATAAATATAATGAAAATGGACATCCTTCCAAAACTGCTATATAGATTCAATGTGATCCCAATTCAAGTCCCAACGATATAGAACTAAAGTAAACAATCCAAAAATTCATTTGGAACCAAAAGAAACCCAAAAGAGCAAAAGCAATTCTAGGCAACACTAAAACATGGGAGGGAGTATCACAGTCCTCAACTGGAAACTATATTACAAAGCCAGTGTGAGAAAAACAGCATGGTTACTAGCACAGAAACAGACCTGAGGACTAATGGGATAGATTAGAAGATGCAGAAAGAATTTCAGACTTAGTAAGCCATTTCATCTTCGACAAAGGAACTAAACACCCTCAAGGGAGGAAAGATAGCCTCTTTAATAAACAGTGCTGGAAAAACTGGGTTGCAACCTGCTAAAGCTTAAAACTAGATCTACATCTTTTACCAAATACTAATCTGAAATCAAAGTTGATGAGAAATCTATATATTCAAACAGAAGCACTATTCCTGCCAAAAAGTAGGTAGAACTCTTGGAGACATTGGTATAGGTAAAGACTTTATGAAAAAAAACCTCAGTAGTGGCCGGAGGGTTAGCTCAGTGGTTCCCGCGCCTGCCTCACAAGCGCGAGGTCCTGAGTTCAATCCCCAGTGACCACATACAATGCTGGGTGTGGAGACTCACACCCACTGGCAATCAATAGCACATACCACAGTGCTGGGCATGGTGGCTCACGCCTGTCATCCCAGCACTCGGGAGACAGAGACAGGAGGATTGCTGAGTTCGAGGTTTCCCTGGGCTACATAGTGAGCTTAGAGCCAGCCTGAACTACAAAGTGAGACCCTGTCTCAAAAAAAAAAAAAAAACACCTCAGTAGCGCAGGAAGTAGCACAAAGAATCAACAACTAGGACCTCATCTAATTTAAGAGCTTCATCACAGCAAGAGAAACCAACACAGAGAAAATACAATCTACAGCGGGGAAAAAAAATTTACTAGCTCTTCCTCAGTGAAAGGACTACTATCTAGCACATATAAAGAAATTTAAAATTTCAGACCTCCAAATTTAAAGACCCAATTCAAAAATGGGTATTGGAAATTAACAGACCTTTTGGATGAAGAGGTAAAATCAGCAAAGAAAAATACAGAGACATGTTCAACATCACTGGTCATTTGAGAGATGCAAATGCAAACAACACTGAAATTCCATCTCACCCCAGAAAGAATAGCTGCTATTAAGAAATCAACCAATAACAAATGCTGGTGGGGCTGTGGGAAGAAAGGAACACTTCTCCATTGTTGGTGAGAATGTAGACTGGGTGAAACCACTGTGGAAATCAGTGTGAAGATTCCTGAAAAATACTAGGATTAGAAGTCCTATTTGACCATTTCTTTGCTGAGTATGTGACATATGTGTACCCATGGGTGACATATGTGCACCCATGTTTACAGCAGCACAGTTTATGATAGTTAAATCTCAGAAACAACCCAAATGTCCATCAGCTGGAAATTGGATAAAGATGTCTTTGTTTTTTTATATGAAACGGAGTATTACTCCACCATAAAGAATGATAAATTAGAGACATTTATAGCTAAATGGATGCACAGTAAGGCCATATTCATAAGTGAAACAAATAGGATATAGATGTGTAAATATTATATCATTCCTCTAGTATGAGAAACTAAAAGTATAAATAAGATCCAAAATGTATAATAGGTATTGTGAAATAGGAAGAAAATGTTCAAGAGGAAGATGAACTAGGGGGAGAGAAAGGAAAGCAAAGAAGGGAAAGAAAATATTTGAAAGGAAAAAGGGGGAATAAAGCTTATGTATGAGGGGTGGAGAGAGGCCTAGAGTGAGGCCAGGGGAATAAGAAAAAGTGAGAGTCAAGATATATCATGTACAGGTACAAATTTTAAATAATGAATGAGAAAATAATGTATATGTAAACTGTATCAATAAACTGAACTTTTGAAATATCAAATTGTATCCAAGATACAAAATTTCTAATACTTACATAAGAATAATCTTAATTTGATACTTAAAACATCAGACTGTAGTAAGCCCACATAGGTAACTATACCCCATAATGGGAAAGAGACAAGGAACTAACATATTCTATGAGGGAACAGATGATGTTCTTATAATTTGGATCTTGACTGAACTCCAAAGTCCCCAGTTTTGAAGTCTTGGTTCCTGGCTCATGACACCATCAAGAGATGATAGAACCTCTTAGAGGGGGCATGCTTAACAGAAAGAAGTTAGCTCCTTTGGGGTATGCCCTTGATAGGAACATTAGGACCAGGCCCATTCCTCTTTCCCTGTCCTCCACAGTGTGCTCCTACCATGAAGTACTGTGCCTCCAGAGGCTCAAAACAAAGCCAAGTGACCATGAAATGAAAGCTCTAAAACTGTGAGCCAAAATAAATATTTTCTCTTATTAAGCTGATTATTTCAAGTATTTTATCATAGTGATCAAAATTGACTACCATAGATATGAAAGAACGAAGGAATATTTTCTGTGATCATCAGAACCCACCAAGTTCACTCCTCTATCCCAATAGTTTGGTATTTGCTATAACCCCAGAAAACCCACCTGCTGAGCTGGGTAAGGGTAGGTGTAACAAACAACAGCTACAAGCATTTGATTACAGATGCTCATTTTCATCTCTCATTTTTCTGAAAACAGACTTAATTTCTTGTTTGAACCTTGACTCTTATGCGCAGCTCAAACTTAACCCTAGTCATTAAGGATTAATTTCCACAATCTTCACTGATATTGAAGCTAATCTCTGAGGAAGTAAAATAATGTCAATGCTTAGGGTGAAGAGGAAGATGAGATATAGTCAAAGCTTCAAGCTTATCCACCAAAAGTATCAGGAGGAACAGAGGGAATCCAGAAAAATATGGCAATTCTCTGTCTTTAACCCTCCTTGTCTGTCCTCCCACCCACCACAAAATGAGGTGAGCAGTTTATTGATCAAAATTTTTATGTTATTGTCATTATTTTTCATTTTCATAAGGTCAGGATCAAAACCTTAAGAAAAACATCTGATTCTTTCCTGACTTACAACCCTGGCAGAAATTCAGAAAAAGCTGAAAGTTATTTTAGAATGTCACTGTTTTCAACAACAGTTGTTTATAACAGTGTCTCCTTATGCTTTACTCCTTCCAACATACAAAAAGTATTAATTTATAATACTAAAACCTGTTAAATAATATCCTAATGATTGACCTAATCACTTATTTCTGAACATTTTTCTGAGACTTTACTAATATAATTAGTAAATACATATAATTTACTAATTTATATGTAAAATATATTTTTTCTTTATTACAAAGACATGACAAATGTTTTCTGACTTCTCTACATTTTATTACAAGTTCTTCAAAATGTAAAAAGGGAATCATAATTTATTAAGTGATTTATACTAAAAACAATAGATATGTTCAATCCAGACAGTTCAGCTCCCTTTTAATCCAAAGATTTGTTTACTTTAAAAGAAACTGACAGGGCTGGAGATTTAGTTCCTTGGTTCTAGCGCCTGCCTCTCAAGCGCAAGGTCCTGAGTTTGATTCCCGGTAACCATATACAGTGCTGGGCATGGTGACTCACACCTGTAATCCCAGCACTCAGGAGGCA
Source organism: Thryonomys swinderianus (assembly GCA_004025085.1). Taxonomy (NCBI): domain Eukaryota; kingdom Metazoa; phylum Chordata; class Mammalia; order Rodentia; family Thryonomyidae; genus Thryonomys; species Thryonomys swinderianus. The sequence continues at coordinate 49,168 of PVIC010006967.1, forward strand.
GAGGCAGGAGGAGGATTGCTGAGTTCCAGGCTTGCCTGGGCTACATAGTGAGCTCAGGGCCAGCCTGAACTACAAACTGAGACCCTGTCTCAAAAAAAAAAACAAGAAACTGACAAAATAAAGACTTAGGGCCAAGGCTGCAGCTCAGTGGTGCTGCATACACCTGCCTGGAAAACACGTGGTGTTGAGTGAGATTCTGGTACCACAAAAAAAAAAAAATTTCAAATTTGGGCTATCAGGTGAGGAAAGTACAGGGCCTGCTTGATCTCAGCAATATCCACTAAACTGAGCCTTAAAAAAAGCAAAAGAAGATAACAGCAAAACCACAGAGCTGCTTCTCTAATTTCCTTGGCCCAAATCCAGAAAAAAAAACCAAGGCTATTTTATGTACATCATAGAATTTAACCATTGTTAATCTCAGAAGTCCAGTCTGTATTTTTACTAAGTATATTAAAATGTTCTCACATTTTACCTTTAAAAACATGACTATGTTGCCTTTTGCTACTTAGCATTGTTATAGACTCCATTAGATATCTATTGTATTTTTGGAATTCCCCTTTTTATTTTGAAGTCTGTTTTGTGCTACCTAGTGTTGTATACTGAGCCTTCATAATGACTTGCATCCTTAATCTTTTATTTATTTGTTCATTTGTTTTTTTGAGAGACAGGGTCTTACTAAATTGCTAAATTCCCCATACCGGGCTCCAATTTACAATTCTTTCTCCTCAGCTTCCCATTGTGCTGAGATTGCAATCATGTACTGCCATATGCTGCAGTCTTATTTTTTTCTTTTTCTAATTGAGGCCTTTTAGGCTGTAGGCCTGTGAGGGCATACAGATACTGTGCACATTGTGCCCAAGATATATATATTTTTTATTATCTTTTATTTATTTTCTTTTTTTGGAGACAGGGTCTCATTTTGTAGTTCAGGCTGGCCCTGAGCTCACTATGTAGCTCAGGTAAGCCTCATACTCAGCAATCCACCTGCTTCTGCCTCCCAAGTTCTGGGATTACAGGCGTGAGCACCACATCTAGACCCAAGATATTAAAAAACATGGAAAGTCATAAGAAGTAGAGGCTGAGGCAGAAGGTTGCAAATTTGAGCCCAATCTGCAGAACTTAGCTAGACTCTGCCTCAAAATAAAAATAAATAAATAAATTTAAAGATTGGAGATGTGATTCAGTGTGAGGGCTCTAGGTTCAATTCCTCAGTACCAAAAAAAAAAAAAAAAGACATGTAGAAAATGAAAGTCTGTGATTTGGAAATCTACATTTGCAGCAAGTTCCATGAGGACTATCGTTCAGATGAGTTCACATGAGTTTGAGATAAAAGCAGCTGAGAATCTAGCTCAAGTGGTACTGCTCCTACCTTGAGATAAAAGCAAAAGCAAAGTCATGATCAAGAAATTGAGGTTATTTCCATTTGACTGACAAGGAAAATTCTGGAAGGAATGAGGTAGGAGATATATTCTAATAGCTGTGCTCCTATCATACAACTTCTCATTACCTTTACCCCTCTTTAAAATATTGCAAGTTTCCAATTAAAATACCAGACATACTTCATACAGATTTTTAGGACCCCAAGTGAAGCTTCCCATCCACCCCTACCTGTGTTTCTGAGCTATGTTGGCTGCTTTCCCGGCATGTGTCAGTCAATAAGTAAATAGCTGAAATCTCTCTAGAGTTGATTTGCCAGCCTTCTGAAGCAGTAGCTTCTGTTTCTCTCTTTTTCAAGTCAGCTGTTTCCCTCTCAGCCTCAGCTGGGGAACTCCTCCTCTCCAAGGACCCAATCAGAGTTTCACTTCAATTAGCTTAATTGGAAGAAGACACAACCAAATTTCCAATTAAAGTTCTAAACGAGCCATTAAAATAGACTTTTTGTCTTTTTAGAGTAAGCTCTCTTAATAGTCATTTTCAAAATGACTATTAAAGGAGGAAAGGTGAGCACAGTCAGATCAATTACTGCTATTAATCATTCCTCACAGCAAAGTTGGGTCTTTCCAGTTAGGTATTTGGAAGTAAACCATTTATTGCTTCTTTTTAATTTTCAGTTTTCTTAATGTTGAAGTATATATACATATAAATGATAAATGGTTCTTTGAAGCTAAAACAAAAACTGTCTATCCAACCTCCATTCTCTGACCCAGAAACATTCTTCATCCTTTCCCATTTTTGTATTATTTACTTTCTTATTCCTAAATGACATGAATCATAAAAAGTTGCCATTTTGTATACAAAAAGTCATTATTAACCATTTTAGGTAATTCCGCTAACTGCTACTATCTCTTGAGTTTATAATTTAGTTTATAATGTAGAAAGTAGGGATTTAGATTTACTGTAACATCCCCAATGCGCGCACACACACACACACTTCTCCCCTGACATCCTTGCAATATAGATATAGCATATTTTGTGTTTCTTTTTTTAATTGAATTCTTTATTGGTACATTTTATATACAGCTCACAATCACACACAACACTGGGGAATTTGTGCCAGTATATGACACAAGTTAATTTTCATTTTTACCCACATCCCTACCCACCCACAACCCCCCACCCCTTATATACATGTTCTTTTTTCTTTCATAATCATATTTCTTCCTTCCCCTCATTATGTTCCCACACCAAATTCCCTTTGGATATTTCCTATTTTACAAAAACTATCATGCTTTCTAGAACTCATTTACATCTATAGGTTCTCATGCCAAAGAAAAGATCCAGTATTTGCATGTCTGTGATCTATTTATTTCACTTGTTAGTGTGTCCTCAAGGTGTATCCATTTGCACATAAATGAATGAATCTTGTCATCCTTTATGGCAGACTAATACTCCGTTAAACAAAATCTTCTTTATCCAGTCTCCAGTTGATGGACATTTTGGATTGTTTCCAAGATTGAGCTATTATGAACTGAGCTGCTATGAACAAGGGTGTACATGTCTTTCCAGTGTGATTTTTTAAAATTCCCTTGAGTATATTCCTAGCAGAGGGTCGAATGGGACCTATAGTCCTAGTTTTCTGAGGAATCTCCACACAGATCTCCACAATGGTTGCACAAGTCTACAATCTTGCCAACAGTGCAGAAGGGTTCCTTTCTGCTCACAGCCTTCCCAGCATTTATTGTTGGTTGATTTCTTAATAGCAGCCATTCTTTGTGGATTGAGGCGAAATCTCAGTGTTGTTTTCATCTGCATCTCTCGAATGACCAATGATGTTGAACATTTCTTCATGGGCTTCTTGGTGGCTTTGACTTCTGCCTTTGAAAAGTGTCTATTCA
>PVIC010006968.1:0-52289 GCA_004025085.1 Thryonomys swinderianus
TTAGTTCTCTTTTAATCTTTTTCAGCAATTTTTTTAGTTTCAGGGTGGAAATCTTACATTTATCTTTCATTGGATTTATTCCTAGGTATTTAATCTTTCTGGTACTTTACTTTTAAGTGCTAATTTAAAAAATTTTTCATCTTACATTGCTCCTATCTAGAAACAAAATTTATTTTTATATATTCACTTTGTATCTAGACACTTTGATAAATTCACTTTTTTTTTTTTTTTTGAGACAGAGTCTCACTTTGTAGTTCAGGCTGGCCTTGCGCTCACTATGAAGTCCAGGCAAACCTCGAACTCAGCAATCCTCCTGTCTCTGCCTCCTGAGTGCTGGGATTACAGGTGTGAGCCACCACGCCTGTAATTGTATGTGGTTACTGGGATCCAACTCAGGATCTTGTGCTTGCGAGGCAGGCACCGAAACCACTGAGCTAAATCTCCAGCCCAATAAATTCACTTTTAAATTGTAATAGTTTGTATTCCATGGTCTGATTGTGTCCCACCAAAATTCATATGCTGAGACATAGCGGGCAATGCAATGTTATTAAGAGGTGGGGCCCCTCCAAAGTGATTAGATGAGTAATGTTATAGAAAACATGTGAGGGAGTGCGGGGCGCGGTGGCTCGTGCCTGTCATCCCAGCACTCAGGAAGCAGAGGCAGGAGGACTGCTGAGTTTGAGGCTTGCCTGGGCTGCACAGTGAGCTCAGGGCCAGCCTGAACTACAAAGTAAGACCCTGTCTAGAAAAAATAAAGAAGAAGAGGTGTGAGGGGCCACTACCACACTGCCCTTCCTTCCCTCCTGCCACGGACAGATATAGCGTCCAAGGAGATCTTCGTGGGACCAAGGCCAGGTCTTTGCCAGATACAACCAGCTGGTGCACAGTCTTGGAGTTCTCAGCCTTTAGAACTGTGGAAAATAAACTCCACAGTTATTTACAAATTACATGCTGTACGGCACTTTGCCAATGCAGCAGGGATGGACTAAGCCTCGAGCATCTGCAAATAACAGGTTTCCTTTTATTGCATGCATTCTTTAAAACTCTTATTTCTTTTGTTGTCATTTGTATTTGATGTCCTGGCCAGTGAAATACTAAACAGAAGGACTTATAGTGGCCCTTCTGCTTCGTCCCTGAACTTGAGTGCAAAATGTTAAATATTTCATCTTTACGTACATGTTAGCTTTCTGACAAAACAATATAGCAGAGAAGGAAAATTCCATTCCATTCCTGATTTGCTGGGAGTTTATATCATGAAGTTGAATTTCACCAGATGCTTTTTATCAATTTTATCAAATGTGTCAGTTAAAATAATATTGGTTTTTCCTCTTTTATCATACTACTACATTGAATTATATTCACTAATTTTAGAATATTAAATCGATCTTTGCATTTCTAGAATGAACTTAACTTGACCATGACTTGCCTTTCTATATATTGCTGGATCTGATTTGTTAATACCTTATTATGATTCTTCTATGTTCACAGTTGAGAACCACAAGATTTTCTTTTTTAATAGTATCACTGGTTTTAGAATTGGAGTTGTGGTGGCTTTATAAATAAGCCCAAATATGTTCCCAGTGATTGGGTGGAATTAGTTTTATTCCTTAAATACTTGAAAGAATTTACTTGTGAAGCTAGCTGGGTCTGAGCTTTTGTGTAGAAAAGTATTAATTACAAATTTCCTGTGTCAGTTTTGGTTAAGTTGTGCTTGTTCACAGAGTAGATCCATTTCATCTCGGCTTCACTGGAAGCTTACCTGCACGTGCTGCTCATAAAGTTTTCCACATGCACAGGAGCTGTGGTATTTCCTCTTTTACATTTTTTGGTGATTAGTTTTTGTTATTGTTGCTTTTGTCAGTGTTGCTAGGACTCTATCAACTTATAAATTTTAATTAACTTCTGAATTTGTTGATTTTCTGCACTGACTTTATTTCAATGATTCTTTCATTCTATCTTCTGGGAGTTTAAATAGCTCTTCTTGAGATGGAAGCTCAGATGTTTGATTTCCAACATTTCTTCCTTTGTCTAAAATATATTTTACTGACAGGCGTGGTGGCTCATGCCTGTAATCCCAGCACTCAGGAGGCAGAGCCAGGAGGACTGCCACAAGTTCGAGGCTAGTCTGGGGCACAGAGTGAGTTCAGGGCCAGTCTGAACTAAAAAGAAAGACCCTGTCTTAAAAATAAAATTAAATTAAATTACATTAAAATATATTTTACTTTATGGACTGATTTAATGACAACTCACAGATCTGAAATATAGCCAATGTGATAAAAAGTGTGCCTATCCCCTTGAAAAGAACAGCATCCTCCACTGGCACTGGAAATTTTTTTTATCTCAATATATGTTTGTCTTTAACTGTAATTCTCAATTTGTCTATTGATCCTTTTTGTTTTGACAATTTTTCTTTTATATATTTCAAATTTTTGTTTTAGGTAAACTCCTACTGATAATCTATTATTAAAAGCTGTTCTTATTTATTATTAGGATTACTTTTTCCTCTGAAGTCTCTGACATTAACATAGCCAGGCCAGCTTTCCTTCTGGTTAGTGTTTCTGTAAGGTATGTTTTCCTGTCCACTTATGTGCCACCTAGCTCTGTTCTTATCACCAACATAAACCTCTTCTCCGCTAGGCATGATCATCCCAGTCATTCCAGCTACTTAGGAGGCCCGGGCAAGAATATTGGAAGTTCAAGACCATCCTGGGTAACTCAAGAGGACCCTCTCTCAAATTAGAACACAAAGGGCTGAGAGTGTAGCTTGGCGCCTACCTCGCCACGCAGACCCTGGGTTTAATCTCCAACATGAATACATAAGTAAATCTCTGGCAAACATTCCTGTTGTTTCTTCCAGCCTGAGAAGCTTGGTCTCCCAACGCTACACTGGCTCAGCCCCACGTCTGCCTGCTCAGCCCCTTCCTCTAGGGAGTGCTGCTCCCTGTGTCTACCAGGCTGTGGGGATGTCACTCTGCCCTCTCCAGGGCTTCACTGACCTCTCACGTCACCCCAGAACTCAAGAGAATGTTCTGTGGAGCAAAGTCTTGTGTGACCCTGATAAACAGCAGGGGAGGCTCATATCTAGGGATCCCCATCCTCCTCCCTAGTGGGATTCAGAAGTCCCAGGGGTACACTGTGGCCATCATCTCAGGAGAGGTACAGCCCTGCCCCGGAGCTCTGGTGCACCCGGACTTCACGGCTCCCCAGCTCCCCAGCACATGTGAAACTATCTGCAGTGAGGTCTCCCTGGTGTCACAATAGCAAGGCTGCCTGCCCTGGCGACTGCTCTTACCTGGAGGCCTGCGTCTGTAAATCAAGGTCACAGCAGCCAGTGCTGTGGTCCCGCAGTGCGCCCCAGTCTCAGCGTACTTAGAATGCAGCACATAGCTCAGAGCTCCCGACGGTCACACGCCAAGTGAGGGCCGCCCCGCAGCCACAGTCCCCTGGCTTACTACCTCGGGGAGGGAGACTCTGCTGGAACCCCAGGGCCTGCAGCAGTGCCTGGACCCCTGCGGGGCCGCAAGACCTCACATCCACTGAATGTGCACGCAGCACGTGGGCAGGAGGGGAGGAAGCAGCACGCGGGTGGTGCGGGCTGAGGGCAGGGGCACATACCAGCCTGCGGATGTCACGCTCGCACTCGCGCTTGATGCGGTGCACCTCGTCCTGGTGCGCCTGGTAGGCGGCACGCAGGTCGGCCGCCTTGGCCTTGTCAGCCTGCATGCAGTTGCTGAGCGCCTCCTCAGCCTGCTTGCGCGCTGCCTTGAGCTCCAGGATGTCCTGCTGCAGGCGCAGGCGCTCGCCATCAAAGGTCCTGCGTGCCTCCTCGCGCGCCTCAGCCAGCAGGGCCGTCTTGACCTTGTCGGCTGCGCCATCGCGCAGCACGTTGAGCGTGGCCTGCAGCCGCTGCAGCTCACCCTCCTTGATCTTGGCCGTGCGCGCTGCCTCCTGCTCGTGCTGCCGGATGAGCGCCTCGCGCAGCGCCTGCAGCTCCTTGGTCTTCTCCTCGTGCAGCTTGGCCTTGAGCTCCGAGATGTAGGCTGTGTGTCGCCGCTGCTCCTGCTCCCGCTCCAGCTTGGCCTCCTGCAACCGCTCGCGCAGCTTGCCCACCTGCAGCAGGAGTGCAAGGTGGTCAGGGTCAGGGGTGGGCTGGCAGGGTGCCAGGCACCCACTTCTACAGGCCCCAGAGTCCCCACACTCCACTCCCAATCTGTCTGCCTGACAGTCCTGCATGTCCCCAACTCCCCCTAGCACCCGCCCCCAAACGCGGCACAGCCCTAAGAATGCTGGCGAGTCCTTTTCAGTCCAAGAGGAACAAGAAAGCATGTGACCCAACCACAGAACATGCCACGGAGATCATTTCTCACCCACGCTGGACAGGTTCACAATCAGAAATGCATTTCCAGCTCCCCATGTGTGGGGCTGCCGCCTGGGAGAACACAGGGCAGGTGGTAGGAGGGAGGGCGACCCCCACCCCGGGCCCTGGCCCCAGGACTGTGTTCTGCAGGCACCAGCGCAGTCTGTGCGCCTATCAACAAACAATTTAAAAGGTTATTTGCAAAATGTCCCATATGCCTTCTTAAAACATCCCAGACCACGTTGATTTCATATGTAACACAGTAACTGATTCCCACAGGGACCTTTGCACCCCTTTTATGTCTGATACAAAGCAGATCCCACAGAATCACAGCCAGAACACCCAGCGAACAAACAGCTTCAGGGAAAAGGGCACCATCCCCAGACCACAGGGTTCATTGCTGACTGCGGAACGGAGGTGAGTTATATGACATCTGAGTATCGAAAAATCCTTCCCTGGAACAGCAGGAAAAGAAGCAAAGCCACCAAAGCAAGCACGTGAGGCAGGTCAACATCTCCTATGTAAAACGCAGCCACAGAAGTGGAACTAGGCAGCCAGCCAGCCCAGGCGCACCTCACCCAGAGTTGAAATCGAGTCTTTCCTAGTGGACTTAGTGCCAGGAAGCCAAGACCTTTAAGTATTGACCTGACTTCCCGAGTCAGAGACAAAAGGCTTCTACCCTGTCCTTTCTGGGAAGCCAGCTGGTCCTAACCTCCCAGGTTAGTGCTGACAGTGACCTAGGGCAGAAGGACCAGGGCCCCTTAGACCCCAGAGCTGCCCTGCTGAGTTGTGTCCCTGGCACATCACTCTGCGATTGTTCACTTTCTGTGTAAACCCAGCTGGGCCACGCCACCGCCCACGTGGTCAGCTACCAAGCCACATGCCACTGTGAGGGTACTTCTTAGACAAAGTCAGCGGAGAGGGTGAGTCTTACCTGGCCAGTGGAAGGTTTTAGGTGAAATCACCACGGCTCCCGCTGGAGGAAGGAATCCTGCATCGGAGGGGAAAGCTCTGAGTGACACGCAGGGGTCTGTCCCATGGTCTGGAGCATGTACGCAGGGTATGAGCACGCCCAGGCTCAAGTCATAGGAGGGGAAGAGAGGGCAGGGGACAGGCAAGCACAGGTGCATTCGAGCAGCCTAGACAGGGCTCGGGCTACCTAGGGCAGGGCAGAGAGTTCCACCTGGGACAAGCCAGGTGGCATAGGTGTGCAGGGCAGGGACAGGTCACACACCTCTATCACCCCAAGTCCTGAGTCCCCTGGGGTGCAGCTGAGCTCTTCCAGAACCACTATACACAGCTGGACAACTGGGAAGGAAGAGGCTCTGAGGAGGGGGCCTGGAAAGACAGCCACCATGGATTCGTGAAGGGGACATCAGAGAAGCCGCACTGTCACAGAGACACCGATTCCACATGCAGAACCACGTATCGACAGTGTCAGCACATGAAGGGGCAGTGCTCCTGGCCCCGTTGTCAGCTGAGAGGTGAGAAAAAGTGTACCCCGCCAACTGTGAGCATGCCAGCACTGCCACCTCGCTGTCTAAACACCACTCTCCTGTAAGAAGTACCAGGCTCCTCTGAGAAATACTGGTCCCTACAGGGCCTATGTAAGATGAACACCAGAAAGTATGAAAAAGCAAAATAAAACAAAATTGGAGATAAACACCTAAACCTCCACTGTGATGGTGTCATGGGGGCACAGGTACCAGTGGACAAACAGCCTGAGCAACAGGATAAACAAGGTGCCCTGAGTCCATATTAATTAAAACGTGACTGAGTAAACACAAAAATATGAAGTAACAAAAAAGCCTGAGAGGCCCACAGTATTCAGGACACAAGCCCAGCCCTCCCGTCTGCAAGACTGACTCTGTGGCCCTCTGATCCATGTCCTACCCGGGCCCTGGCAACCAGCTCTGGACGCCCTGGCCTCGTGCCCAGTGGACTCAGCCACCCTTACCCTGCAGCAACTGCCCACCCTTGACTCCTAGGGGCACCCATGCCCTCCTCTCGCTTCAGGCTGGGCAGGCGCTTTCACGAGTAAATAAATGATCCACTCATTTTCCACATGCACCAGGATAAGGCAGGGGCTTCTGGGACAAAGGCACACAGCAGGTGCTCAGGACAGACAGACGGAGCTGCAGGAAGAACGGAGGGACAACCCACCTGGTACAGCGGTGAGTTTGAGGGACACCAAGGGCACAGGGGCAGTGAGGGCAGACTGGAGAGCGCCCTGACAGGCCCTGCACCTCTGCCAGGGTTCGCTCTCTCTGTGCCTCCCTCTGAGCTCCCAGGGGGCTCCCTGAGTGCCAGATGGGTCAGTGCTGCCTCCTGGAGTAACCCTCATGGCCAAATGCCAACCCTCCTGCCCCACACACTGAAGGCAGCAGCCCATGAGGACAGGGCAAGGTCCACGCCCTTCTTCAGCCCCAGGTCAGAGCTGACCAGTGTAGCCCACAGCAGCAGGAAGCAACAACTCTACTTAGTGAGTGGGCAGTGGTTGGAACCCATGCCACCTGGCTCTAGCTGCTGGCTGCCCATGACCCCACTCACACCGCCCCTGACCACAGCTTCTCCAAACAGAGGCTCTGCCACCCTGACTGACGTTCAGGATGCCCACAGGTGAGTGCTGCTGGGCACTTGGGAAGTATGAGTGCCACTTCCTTCCCCTCCGCCAGTACATCCTTAGGGTTTGACCTACTGCACAGACTCACAGGTGCTCCCTTTGCCGTAGGTCTTCTGTGAGCCACATGCAATGTGCCAGGTGCTATCGGACTCACTCCCTGTGGGTCTCTCCATCACCCTGCCTGAGGGCACAGCCCGGTCCTGAGTCACATCCAAATCTGGGTCACAGCCCAGGCCCACAGCGTGCATACAGGGCACCCACTCCATGAATGGGCCAGCAATTGAATGCACTGACCACATCCCCTCTCACTATACTGTTTACAGGAAACTTTTGCTAAAATAACAGCACTGTGCATGTGACACTGACAGTATGAGATCAAAATAAAGACACCATTTAATGCAACTGTAGAGTTTACATTTATGTTTTCCTGCCAGACAGCAAGCCCACAGCTGAATTCTCCGAGAACAGAAATTCTCCCTGTGGTCAGATGGGTAAAGCCCTGCAGAGCAAGACGGGGCTGGGTGGACAAGATGGGCACCAGCACATGTGCACGTGGAAATGGCCATGCGCCCCAGAGGCAGGAAGGGGCCTGTGGCTGGGGCCTCCCGAAGACTTGGGTCCACCCAGCAGCACCACCCACCACTGTGCTGACTGCAGCTCCTCCTGGAACTCAGGTGCTGCACCCTAACACCCAAGATGTTAGAAGGCGACTTTTTGGAGACGGGGCCGTTAAAGAGGTAATCAGCGCAAAATGAGGTCACTAGGAAGGGTCCTCATTCAATCTGTTCCTCATAAAAGCAGAGCAGGAAGTCAAGTCCTGCTGCATAAGGCTCCAGTCTGCGGCTCTTCCCCTGGGCTGTCACCTCTTTTGAACCTTTACCTTTTCTCTATACAGCAGACAGGGCCTCACCGGTTACTGTGGGGCCGCACAGTGGACCCAACAAGATCAGCACTCTGGCCACCAAGCGAGTACAGATGATGGGCAACTTGCAGGCCCTGGGTGGGACTGTCTCACTCAGTCCTCAAACAAGCAGGGGCAGACACTGAACAGATAGGGAAACTGAGCCACGGTCCTTCCTGGCTTCAAGGTTAGATGCCCCTAACAGGACAGTCTACCTGCTGCCCTCCAGTGCCATCCCAGGCCCCAAGGGCACCTTCAGAGACCCAGTACCACCTCCCCAGCTGGGCCAGGCTCTGCTGCTCACACCACCCAGGCACAGGCCAAACCCCACCCTTGTGCATGGCACAGAACCCACGGCACTGCTGTCCTCGAACCACATGAGACGGAACCACTCCAGCGAAGGGGACAATGGCAGCCAAAGACACCAGGTGCCACAGGGCTCTCCAGTGTGCTCACTGCATCGGGCCTTATGACAACCTTAAGCAGGGCAGCTGTGACTACCCAAGGACAGGCTCAGGACTCAGGCTCGGAGGAGAACATCACCTGCCCGAGAGGGCGGAGCCAGGAGGGGCCACACCGCAGCAACTCCCCAGGACGGCTGTGCCTTCACTGCACTCCCACAGCAGCCGCCACCAGGCAGCACCACTGGTCTGCTCTGGAGCTCACACCTGGCCCACAGGACACGCAGTCTCTTCCCGTCACCCCATCCTGTCCGAAGCCCAGCACACAGAGGAAGTGACACTTATGTTTATGCACCTGACCAGAGGCTCAGCTGCACATGGCGGGGCTGTGGCCTCTGCACTGAAGGAGGAAGGAGCCACCATGCCCCGGGCAGGAGTGTGCCCTCCGCACACACCCAGGACACCATCAGCCTCCCTGTCCACATCCATGCCCTCGCCCACCTTGCTCTTCTCCTGCTGGAACTCGATCTGGATGCTGGTCAGCTTGGCCCGCAGCTCCTCGTTGGCCATCTGCACTGGGTCCGTCTCCATCTCGGGCTTCTCACCCTTGCTCCGGCCTTTCTTCGACATGCTTCCTCTCCGGTTTGGTGTCGGGGCCCTGAGGTTCACAGCCGCTCTCTGGTGGGGGCAGCAAGCAGCTCCACTGTGCTAACCCCTCGCACAGGGCTCAACTTGTCCTCTGTGTAAACCACCATCACTTGGGATCCTGGCGGGGGGAGGAGCCGGGTTAGTGGAGGGGGAGGAGCTGGCACACACACTCCCTCCCAGGACCCCCAAGGGAGACGCTGGCCCCTCTGGAGGACACCCCTCCGCCCAGAATGAAACGTGGTTCTCCGAGGGCTGCATCCCTATCACCTGTGTCCCCCAGGATGAGACGGACCCCATCTACACAAATGTAGGCATGCTCTGCAAACCTCAGTGAGCCGGGCCACATCCGGGTCCTTGATCCAAAAGGCTGGTCCCAGGTCCCCCCACCCGGGGCGTGAAGGTCAAGGCGTCTCTCACAGGCTCCCAGCAATTCCAGAGCAGAGTCTGAGGACCACACTGGAGAACCCAGGCTTCAGACCTCACAAAGTGAGTGTCCACTACTGGGCAGATGAGGCCACCAAGGTTACAGATAAGGAAACCGAGGCCCACACGGGCTAGTGCGAGCCGTGTCACACAGCGAACTGGAAGAACTATGAACCCGACCAACCTCGCCACTCTGTGCTGCTGCTTCTGGTGACAGGCCACATGCTCACTTACTTCTGGCTGTTTCCTCTCCCAAGGGCACAAGACCTGGGCCCATCTGGACCCGCACTGTATCTGCACCGCATGCTGTTTCCAGTGTGTAAGAAGCACCCAGCAAGACCTGTCATATGAGCGGGGGATGGCTGAGGGCCCACAGAGATGCCCAGCAGCATTTGCTACGTGCCAACTCCCTTGGCGCTGCCCTGTGATCCTTGGGCACAATCGAAGAGGTCATCTACTCGTTACACCCTTCGAAGTGAGGCTGGAGCAGGTGAGTAAGCCATGTAAAGCTGCACAGCTAGGGGGAGATGGCACCAGAACTTGGTCACATAGGGAAAGAACGCAGAAAGCACAAGAGGCTGCTCTAGTCCAGCAGGGAAGATGCCAGCTTTGGGGCGTTGGAGAGAAACTAGCAAGGGGTGTGTGCATACTGAAGAGAGCCAGAGAGCTGAGGGAACAAAGTGCTGCTAGAAGGCGGAGCCAGAGGGGCAGCTGCAGAGGCTCCGATGGGGACAACATGCCGGCCCTCATGCACCTGGAGCAGTGACCCCCGGCTTTTGGGGAGACAGGAAGTACAGGACACAGGTGCTGGGAAAACGGAGGGGGTGGCGCCTCATGATGCCAGTGTCTGTGAAGGGGAGACCACGAGACACATCGCCCCACGTGTGTGCCCACACTGTTCTCCCTGCAGCACTGGGCAGAACCGAGGGCCTCCTGTGGGGAGCTGAGCACCGTGCCACTGAGCTCAGGCCCGGGCGTCTTAGGTTTTCACTTTGAGTCAGTGCCTCATGAAGGTGCTAGGAAGTCTAGATCCTCCTGCCTGTCTCCACAGCCAGGGGGTCCGATTCCCCTGAGCAGAGTGCAGAGCTTCCACTGCAGGAAGGGTCACCCAGGGGTCCCTGGTATCACCACTGACCAATCTATCAATCGCAGAAAGGTACGTTCTGTCTTTAGAGGAGCATGAGCTCCATCTGCTCAGATTTGACTTGTTAGCGTTTAATGCATAATTCATTCCTGCTCCTCTGACCCGGCTGCTCCCTCCCCAGGCGGTGAAGTCTGACTCTTTCTATTCCCTCCTGCGCCCTCATGGACTGACCAGGGATGGAACTCGGTCTCTGACACAACCACCCGGTGTCTGTCCCGGTGGCACCATGCTCAGCCCCAGGGACGATCATGAGATTATGTCAGGGCCCGGGACGAACTCCACCTGGGGGCAGGCTAACGTCATCAAGCATGACAGGGGCCAATCAAGGCCAAATGACATTTTTTAGCTCAATTTTCTGTATTACATATTTGGCTCAGTGCCAGGCTCTGTCCCCTGGGGATACAAAAGCTTAACAAGAGATTCCAGGAGACACTCATTTTCTTTTTATCCTCTTCTAGGTACACCTAATTATAAATTTTCATTACTGCTTTTGAAAGAAAACAATGCAGGGGTTTTTTTCCTCAAAGAAAGGCATGCAAATTTCAGAAAAGCACCTGTGCTTAGCAGGGAAGGATCCAAGGAAGAACTGGAGAAGAGTAACCAGTGACCTGTGTGGAGGCTGCCAGGCCTAGCTCTGGCACCCCAGGAAAGTGGCACTTCAACTCTTCCACCCACTCTGTGCCCAGCCCTAAGCCCAAACTCGTGATGGATAAACCAACCGCAAGAACTGACATTAAACCCAGATCCCAGCCCCTCATCCCCAGTGTGTGCCAGAAGGGGCCTCCAGGGGTGGATGAACAGGGCACGGGCAGAGGCCGCCCAACGTGCTGCATGCAGGCAAGTCCAGGGGCCTGAAGCACTGCCACTCAGCAGCCACCGTCAGTCCCATTGCTGTGACTCCACAGAGGCCTCGGCTCTGGAGAGCAGAGCCACCCTCCTCAGGCACTGTTCTGGATCCACAGCCCCCTTCATGTCCATGCACACAACACCCGGCCCGCGACAGGGAGGAGCGTCACACTCAGCGTGTCCCTCTGCTCCTCCAGAGCTCGGGGATCAGTCCCAGGCCTGATGCTGCCGCACACCCTGCCAGCCCCAGAGCCTTGTTGCTCTGTTTAAAGCAACTCCACAGAGTGGCTTCTGGGACCCACTCCGAACGCCTGTGGAAGCGGGGGTCCCCTGTACCTGAGCAGAACAAAAAGGTGATATGCAACACAACTTTAAATGAAGAAGCAGAAAATCAACTGTCTTGTTCCTGACAGCTCCAGACTGTTCGCACCTGAGGGAGCCTGACATTCCGGAGCCTCTGAGGCTGGAGCTGGAGCTCAGGCCACTCTGGCCACAGCCTGCCTATCTAAGACAATCTTGACTCTGACGTTCATTAGCGGTATCCGCTGGACCAGCTGACTGGCCCTCTCTGAGCTTCAATTCTTGTTCCCAGAGAAATGAAGAAAATGATGATGCCTATTGTGAGTATTGCTGGAGCTAGTACATACGATGCGAGGACACGGCAAGACACAGGTGGCCCTGCGAGGCCTTCGGTGCGGCTGGGTTTATGGTGCTCCCCAGAGCCTCCTTTAAGACCTTAGCCAAACTGCAACTTCCTCTATGCAGAGTCAACAGAACCACACACACACACATGCGCGCGTGTGCGCGCACACTTACACATACGCCAGCAGAGGTCGGAGCTAACCCTTCTCAGCTTCTCGGAAGACTGGGTGCCAGTCTCCCCACTTTAACCTGTCTTTGAGGGTTCACACGGGCTCCAAGATAAGATTTCATTGTTGAAAAGGACCTCACCCCGGCTCCACCCCACTGAAAGTCACAGCCTCAGAAGGACATCGGCAACAGAGGGAAAAGCCCTGGATATGGAGACAGGTTAAATCCCCCCACCACACCCCATCACAAGCTGAACTCAGAAGCTTGTGATGTGATCTCACTGGGCACATAGAATATAATTAAGGAGAAAGGAGATCCCAGATGAGTCACAATCCACTGTGATCGGCATCTTTATCAGGATAGATGAGGATGCAGACACATCACGCAAAGACCAAGGTGAGGCTGGAGCTCTGTCTCTGTGAACCAAGGAGCCCAAAGGTAGGCCTGGCACCCCAGGAGCTGCAGAGGCCCGGCTGCTGCAGTCCTCCCAGCACAGGCCCTCCTGCACAAGCTCAGGGGCCCTGCCTGCTGAGAGTGCCCCCCGGGCTCCAGGCCTACAGGACCTCAGGAGAGCTTCTTGTGCTGAAGCCAGTCTGTGGCACCTTCAGACACCAAATCTGAGAAACTTACACTGAGAACATACAGGAAAAATCAGCGCAGGGGTCTTGAGACCCATTCCATATACACAGAGGACAGGGCCAAATTGGAGGGGACAAACTTTGACAACAGTCCTCCACCCAGACACCTGGGCTGCTCTCCCTTTTGTTGGGGGGGGGGTCACTTTCACACATATCAAGGGTGTGCCTAATGACGGGCTCACCTTAATTCCCCAGGCAGAGGGCTGGCTCAGGGGGGCACCCACTGCCTAAGCCATTGGGGTCCCCTGCTAGACTCCCCTCACCAGACTGCTATACCCAGGGCCTTCACTAAGAGTGGGTGCCGAGGGCCTGCTCTGACTGCACCAAGGTACCCAGTTCTCATCTCCCACAGGCCATGTCAGGTTCCTCCCAGGGTGGGGACTGGGGTCCACACAGGGACAGGGCGAGGCCACCTGCTGGGTGACCGTGGAGCCCCACACAAGGATCGCTTTGTGGCCCTCTGTCACCAGTGTCTCTGGAGAGAAGGAGAAACAGTGGTCTTTAACCTCCTGTGATCTGTCTTCTCCGTAATACTGTCCACAGCAGAAATACAGTATTTCACATAGGAAGGGGCTGAAAAGCCCCGGAGATGACTTGGCTGAGCCCTGTTTCTCTCACCTGCTGGGGCCCTCTGGGCACAAAGAAAGATATAAACAAGCAATTGCAATAAAGATAATTAAAGTCAATGGAAAGTCCCTGCGGGAGCACATCTGTTCTCAACATAACATCTGGCAGACAGGTCGCAAATGGTGGCATCCTTCCCCTGCCCCTGCAGGCTCAGAAAGTGAGACTTGCCCAGGACCCCAGGTTAAGGGACAGAAGAGCCAGGCACGTGGTACCCGCATCCTCAACACACAGCAGGCCCAGGCTGGCCTCACAGCGAGGAGCACACAAGCTGGCAGGGGCCACACCTGTCTGCCATCACAAGAGACCACCTGAGTACCCAACCATGTCATGCAGAGTGAGAAGCCACGGCAACACTGAAAATGGACAGGACGCCCTTCCTGCCTCACTGCTTCCCAAGCAGACACTGGCTGTCCATGGCCTGGCCTCAGCAGGTCCCTACTCCTCATCCCGGCCAGGAGTCGCTTCTTAATGCGACGGCCACTTCTCAGCCCTCACCTGCGGAAGGCAGCAGAGATGCAAGAGCTATTTCTGCACTGAATGGAAAGCTCCCCAGACACCAGTATGAAGGGCCTGCTGACATCTCCACCTACAGTGACCTCGCTGGCCATAAGCAGCCCAATGGGAACAAGTGTTAACGGGGAACAACTCATCATTTCGGCCTACGGGCTCTGGGAAGTTCGAGGGCAAGAGCTCCTGCTCAGGAAGGTATTAGTCCTCTTCTCCTCATTTTTAAAATCTAATATAAACTGAGTTTAGCCCATGTCTGTAATCCCAGCCTCTCAGAAGGCTGAGGCAGGAGAACTGCAGCTTCAAAACCTGCCTGGGCAATTTAGTGAGCCCCTGTCTCAGAAAATCTAAAAGGGCTGAGGATGTGGCTCAGTGGTAGAGAGCTCACACACATAAGGACCTTCAGCACACAAAATACCAATAGGCTTAGAGGTCAAGTAAAGTCCATGACAGAAACCTAGAAGAGGACACGGCTCTTAAGTCCCTGACCCACCCTAAGCACAGTTCACACCCTGGTAACTTGCTTCTTACATGTCACCTTTACATATTTTGAAACACATGTCTATGCATCATCTTCCAGCTTCTCACTTCCACTTCACGTCACACAACAAGCACTCCACAAACTGCCCAGAGAGGTGGTGGCGCCCCTCACTCCTTCTCTCTTGGGTCAGCAGGGGTGCACAGGGCCTGTGGGCCTGGGGGAGACCCGCTGCCTCCACACTTCCTTCCTGCCACTCTGCAGCACCGGCTACTGTGAGACGAGAGACGGGACCCCGACCACCCCTGAGCCTGGTGTCTGGTGTCCTGGGGAGGATCAGGAAGACCCTGATCACACCTGGATAGGAAATGCCAGGTAGTAAATCTAAAGAAAATGGTCCTTAAAAGCCCTGACCCTGTGGGCCGCTCCTCTCCAGCTCAGGTACCACTCTGAGGCCACAGCAAGGGCTGACTGCTGAGAGACAGCAAACATCTGGAGGCACCAAAGCAAGGCAGGCCTAATGGCCTGGGGCTGAGTTCCACTGAGGGTGAAGGAAGAATCAAGATGGAGCACTCCCAGAAGCAGAAGAGAAAGGAACTCTTCCCAACGCAGTGCTACCCTTACCACAAGAGGCGAAGACATCCCAAGGGAGGGAATCATAGGCTGATCTCGCTTGCAAATGAAGATGGGAAAAGCTTCACTACATACCGGAGGCCCAAATGCTGCAATACACAAACACACACACCATGTGGGATTTCTCCCAGAAATGCAAAGTTAGTTAAGGTGGAAAAACACATCCAGGCCCTATTGTATCATATGAGTAGAACTAAGGATAAAAATCGTCGCAATCCTGTCAACAAACACAGAAAGGGTCCTGAGACAAAATCCAATGGCCTTTCACATGAAAGCAGTGAACAAGGGAACTTCTGAGACACGGACAGCTCGCACCTGACCAATGGTCGAAGACCAGGAGCAAGACTAGGATGTTCATTCTCTACTTCTATTCAACAACAGACCAGAGGTTTTAGTCAGAAATAAAGAAATAAAGGTATCCTGACTGGAACAGAAAAGGTAGCACTATATCTGTTTCTTACAAGTTGAAAAACACGAAGGAATCTGGTACAACAAAATGAAACTATTGGAGCCGGAGGGTTAGCTCAGTGGTTCCAGCACCTGCCTTGCAAGCGCAAGGTCCTGAGTTCGATCCCCGGTAGCCACATACAATGCTGGGCGTGGAGACTCACGCCCACCAACAATCAATACCGCATACCACAGTGCCGGGCATGGTGGCTTACACCTGTAATCCCAGCACTCGGGAGGCATAGACAGGAGGATTGCTGAGTTCGAAGCTCACCTGGGCTACATAGTACGCTCAGGGCCAGACTGAACTACAAAGTGAGACCCTGTCTAAAAAAAAAAAAAAAATGAAACTATTACAAGTGATGAGTAAGTTCGGCAGTATGGGAGGACACAGGCTTGGTGTATGTCATGCCTTGCTCCCCAAAGCCATCGCTGTTTGTTTGTAAGCATCGCTGTCACTTGGGTGGCATGCCTAGAAGGACACACACCACATCGTGAGGAAAACACAGGCGCAAGACCGCGCATCAGACATCTGCAGCTGGAGCTCAACTCAGGGCCTCGCACTCGTCCCGGCACTACAAGGTGATGGGAAGTGCTGTCCCTGGGACAGGGACAGGGTGCCTGAGCTCTGAAACCCTCGTCAGTCTTTCAAAAAGATGTCTCATCTCCCCACCCGGCCTCATCGCTGAGACAAGGTGCGAACCGGCTGCCAGACCAGAACCCGGGACATGGCGCCTGCAGCCGCAGCTCCCTGCCAGAACCCCCACTGAACAGCGAACTTCTCAAGGCAGCAAGAGAGGCCCAGCTGCCTCTGCATCTGTCCCCAGGGCCTGACCCAGGCCTGACGCAGCAGGTCCACAGCACTGTTTGCTGAACTGAGCGGTTTCTGCATCCAGGAATAGCCACCTGCAGAGCTGGCACTCCACCACATGCTCCAGCCTGACCTTGATGCAGGGACCTAGCGGGCAGCGCCTGCATCAGCGTCTGTCTGCCTCCTCCTCTGGCCCCAAAGAATCACCCTATGGCTACAACAAACAGAACTCCTGAGCAAATGCAGGCCTCTACATCAGCCTCCAGATCATGCAAGGCAGAGCCATACCCCAGCATCCGGTTCCCACTTAGCCAGCAGCCCTAACCAGAAGTCTCTAAACGGACACCTGGCTCCACACCCAGAGCAACTCCTTCGTGTGCCCAGGGGACATCCACACCCAGCCCCACAGTGGCTCTCTGCCAGCCACCAAGGGCAACCAGGCTAGGCCTTGTTCAGCCCCATCTACTACCCTGCCCCACTCCTGTCCTCACTCTCTGGGCGCAGCTCAGGCGCCCTGGCCTGTCACCCCCTGCGGTCCACCTATGACGCAGCCACACCAGCCCAGCATAAACCCTGCCATTATCCCTGCTCTACACACGGAAAAGCCAGGCTCAAGATCTGAAACTTCCAATGGCTGAGCCAAGACGAAAAAACGTGATCTTACTAACAACCTGCTGCCTACTAACCCTTCTGGGCACATGCCCCTTAAGTGCCTACCCACAGTGTGGCCCAGGCTGTCCGCTCCACCTAGCACATGCCCACCACTCCTGGCCTACAGCGTGCCCTCCCCGGCCGCCTGCCCTGCTGTCAGCCTCCCTCTCCCGCTCTATTCTCACTCCCGATGGATGTCACGGCCCATCTGAGCGCCGTCCTCCCTCCTGGCTGCAGCTACTCCTGCTGCCTGCCCAGTCCTGTGAGGGCTGCGAAGCCCTAAGGGCTGCAGAAAGTAATGAAGGGGACAAGTGGACCTCAGGTGAATCCACTTCTGGTCTGATCTCAGTTTGTGCCTCCCCAAAAGAGGATCAAAGAACCACACCCCACTCTCCATGGGCACAAGAATGCAATGGCCCCTGCTGTGCAAACATGCCAGTCACTGTGGTGACCACCTCGGTCTGATCCCCAGCAGCCCCTGCTGAAGGGTCTGAAGTTCAAGGGCAGGCGGCACAGAGAGGATCCCCAGAGACAGTGTCAGGTCCTACAGGTTGGGGCCCCACAGGACTGTCCTCCCTGCGACCACCCACACTGGCCTCCCCTCCTCAGGTTCAACTAATTTCTCAGAGCAGCTCACAGAACCCAGGGAACCACTCTGCATGGCACTTCGTGGTACGACAGAAGATACGGACACAAACACACGCTGGACAGGCGCATGGAAGGGGCGGATCCCACACCGTCAGCCTGTGTGTTGGCTACTCAGAAGGCCCAGAAGCTGTATTCTAGCACTGTCCAGCAGCTTCATCCCAGACACGACCAATCCTGTCATAGTGCCCAGCCTCCCACTCTCCTCCTAGAGGCTGGACCTTGGGCCTCTAGCTCACCGGTCTCCAGCCAATATTCAGCACACAAAGACCTCGCTGCTCTGGAGACCCTGAGGATGTCAGGAGCTGTCTGTATGCCTGGAACGGGGGTGAAGGCCGGATACATACATATGTCACCAAAGTCCCTGAATCAACCTGGAATGACAGGCCCAGCCGCAGACACTGCTGTAGTGGCAGCCAAGAGGCCAGTGTCTTTTAATCTGGCCATGACATCTTCTGGTGCCTCAGATGAACTGTCCTGACTCACTATGCCTCTGAGACTCCGCTCCAAGGGAAGCAGTGCTGCTCAGCCCACAGCCAGGATCCCGGCACCCCAACCTGCATGGCACCTTCAGCAGAGTTGTACTGCTGTTCTGCGTATGACCCTGGCATGGGAAAACACAGGCAGTCCTCAGACAACAGCGTCCGGCCTGTCCCTGCCTTTCAGCTCTGATCTTGAGATGGGAGATGGTGACTCCTTGAAACGTCACTGCTGCAGGAGAGGTACTGGCAGTGTCCTCCAAAAGCGAACTCCTTAGCTATTCTGTCTGCTGTGAACCTGCAGACAGCTGCTTTCCTTTAACAAGCCAGCCAGCCATGTCTCCTTCCACTGCCTGATGGCCATGCACAGGCCTCTGGAGGACCACAGGCCCAGATCCACCAGGCACTCAGACACATACTCACACCTAACAGCCACACTGCCCACAGGCCTCAGCTCCTGGGTCTTCCCCACCCAGGACCCTCTCCACAGGGCTTGGACACTGGGGCAGGAGGAGGAGCCTGATCTTTGATGTCCACTCTCCTCTCAACTCTGTCTGACTCTGGCTCTCACTAGCCTCAGGTTGGTCCTTTGAAAAATGAGTATTCAGACTGGACAGAGTCTCCCAAACACAGACATCCAGTTGCTGAATCTAAGCAACCACTTTCCTTCATACACACAAATGCATTAAGATAAAATATCTGTCTACATAAAACTAAAATCTCTCACAGCAACCTAGGCAGGTCCCATGAGACGTCCTGAGAATACTGGCTAGAGGCCCTGCCAGCTCTGGCAGTCTCGGTTCCGTATCTTGCTCAGCCTGGCCTCGCCCAGGGCCTGGGCAGAGCAGGTGCACGCCAAATGCTGATGGCTGATGTGCAGCACGAGTTCCAGGCTCCTGTCCACAGCCCCCAAACCACACCTGGCTGGTAGGTACATGCTCAACACAGGTGATGGGACCTCAGGAGATACCTGCTCTAGCAAGTGGCACTGGCATCGAGGCAGGAGGCAGACAGTGGCAGAAGAAGCAGCAGACCCACATTAAGTGAGGAGAGACTGCATCTGGCAGAGTGGCTCCTAATTCTTAGCCTGCATTTGACTCATTAGTTATTTTAATAATTCCATCATTTTGCCACCACACCCACTGCAAGAAAAATTGCCCAGGAAGTCAGTCTGCACTCCCAGAAGGGATTTACTACAGAACAAGCTGGTCTCTTTCCAAGTCCCCATCCACAAGCTAACTAACTGAAGGGAAGCCTTCTGTGCCCTAAGCAATCATGCAGGAATCTGTCAGATGTCTACCATCCTTTAAAAAACGGAAATGAAAATGCGTGGGGGGAGGGTACATTTCCACTAGAAAGAGGCGGGCCTGGGAAGCCACATGGAGACTTGGAACAGCCAACGTCCCTGGACCCCCGCTCCACTTTGCACGGAAGCCACACCCAGCAGCTCTGCAGCTGTGGCTAGGGGCCGCTGAGCCACCATCAGCCACTTACTGTCCTGTCACAAGGACCCATGATACACTCTGAGCATGCTCTGTGCCTATTCCTGGGTGTCTCCTCGCTGCACAGCCCTTCATTCTTTCTCACTTGGGAAACTCCTGCTTAGCCCTCCAGGCCCCTCAGCCCCTACCTCTCAGCTAAAGTCTTCCCCAGAGAAACTCTCACTACACGTGCCAGCCTGGAGCAGGTGGGTGGGCCCTCCTGGTCCAGTGGGGAAAGGGATTTGGTGTTCATCCCAAACAGCAGGAAGTCAGGCAAGAGGCGTTAGTGGAGAAAGACACCCGACACTGTGGGGAAAGACGTTTCTGGTGACAGTGTGTGGGAAGGATTAAAATCCGATCTGGGGCAATGCAGCTGATTCTCAGGCAGCACAAAGTACGCAGGCGCTTCGCTCCTCCTGTCCTGAGTGTCCCTCCACAGCAACAGTGCGAGGAAGCACTGCCACTTACCTCGAGCTGCCCACACTGGCACTGCTGATACCCCCAGGCCTGCCAGGCCCAGGCTCTGTCCTCGGCACTTTCCGGTCAGTCCCCACAACAAGCTCAAGGCAAGGGTTGCTCTGAAGAGTTACAGACCTGCGGCTCCCACCCGACACAGCACAGCTCCGGGGGCGCCCAGATAAGCGGGGCGGCTCCAGGGCCGTGGCATGGTTGGGGACGTTAGAGCAAACTCCTAACTGCCCTTGAGAAAGCCAGCGGCAGCACTGAGGGTCCATAATGCCTACAGGGATCTACACAAGCTCGAGGTTGCAGGGGGCTCACAGCCGTGCTGTTTACAGTGGGGAAAGGAGAAATCAAAGAAATGTTCACTAACGGGCAACGCGGTAT
Organism: Thryonomys swinderianus; assembly: GCA_004025085.1. Lineage (NCBI taxonomy): Eukaryota > Metazoa > Chordata > Mammalia > Rodentia > Thryonomyidae > Thryonomys > Thryonomys swinderianus. Next base: position 20,397 of record PVIC010006968.1, read on the forward strand.
CACTCTGGCCGAGGCTCTCAGGATCCACAGCTCTGTCCAAGCCCCTGGCTGCTCCTCAAATGGCCGTTCCCCAGCCCCAGCCTGGACCTAGAGAGGGGCCATGTCTAGAGGCAGCGCCTGGCAATCAAAACCTCTGCACACGGGGCTGGAGATTTAGCTCAGTGGTTCTGGCACCTGCCTCGCAAGCGCAAGGCCCTGAGTTGGATCCCAGTAACCACATATAATGCTGGGCGTGGTGACTCACGCCCACCAGCCATCAATACCACATACCACAGTGCCAGGCGTGGTGACTCACACCTGTAATTCCCAGCACTCGGGAGGCAGAGGCAGGAGGATTGCTGAGTTCGAGGCTTGCCTGGGCTACATAGTGAGCTCAGGGCCAGCTTGAACTACAAAGCGAGACCCTGTCTCAAAAAAAAAAAAAAAGAAAAAGAAAAAACTTCTGCACACCAATTCTTCTGCATGGTCATGCTTGAGACAGTTGCTGCCACGGGCAGACTCCACTGTTAGTGGCTTTGTCCACTGTCGGGTCCCCTGAGTCTGGCACACAGTGGGTGGTCAAGAAACATCTGATGGCTGAGTGAGCCCACCCATCCACCCACTACGCTAAAGTGGCATGTCAGCATTTCTGAACACCTGCCCGTGTTTCTTAGAGCAAATGGGTTCTGCAGTCATCTTCTTAGCTCACAGTACCCAGCTCAGGGCCAGCCAGGGAGGCACAGAGCAGCTCAGAAATGAAGCAGGAAGAGAACCATGAGTTTAAGGCCAGCCTGGGCCACATAGCTTTTTTCAAAAGCGAGATGTAGCTCAGTGGTTCTGCACCTGCCTGCTAAATACAAGGTCCTGAGTTCAATCTTTGGCATTGGGGGAAAAAAGCCAAAAAAAAGAAAGAGAAATGCTCTGCCCACAATGAACACTTGAGTGCTACCATATGGCACCGATCCGGCCACACACATCTCTTCCTAGCACTTCTGCAATCAGGATGCCCTGTCATCACTTAACGGGCAGCATTTCCCCCCTTTCTCTGGTGGTAAAAGCATTGATGCACCTCCCCCATTGATGGCATCTTGGATTTTCTAAAATACGGCACCTAACACAGTCCCTAATTCTGATTTAAAATTCAAATCAGATGTCAACACAGCCAACAGATTGCTGTGCACTCCCTTTCCTATGATTTGCAAAAATAAATGTGACGCCATCTGTTTGGAGCTTTGGGATCCGGCCCCGGGCATCCTGCTGACCCACAGGCTCAGCCAATGCGATGCAAATCAGAGGTCAGAGGCAAACACAAGGCTGCCACCACCTGTCTCCACCTGGGAACCCGTGACTGCATCAGCCGACTCTCTGGGCCTCTGCTTCCGGAAGGTGGAGTCGGTTCCAAGCCCCTCCCCATACCTGGGCTTGGGACCCCCTTCTGGCCACACCCAGCACAGAGAGGCTGCCAGTTCCCATGGGATGGCATGGGGCCCATGCTCTCTGGCCAGGGCTGACAGCCTTACATTTCCTATAATTACTCGTTACAAAGCAGGGCCCAGGGCTGGAATGCACAGTGGGATCTGGGTGTTCTGAGAACCAAAGGAGACGAGTTGAAACTTCTCTGAAAAGCAGAAATATTCACATAAATATAGATACTCTGTCATATTTAGGAAACTACAAATATGCAGATATGGGAATCCTCAACTTTTCCAAGAAAACCTTGCCATATATGTTCTATGACATTTTTCGGACCGCAACCCCCACTTTCCTAACCTTCTCATAAGGTTACACAATTCAGACCCAGGATCTCCAGGCTGGAATCCCAGCATGGCCACCTTCCCGGGCAGCCGGGCACCTGCCTGTGGACCAGCACCAAGCAGCTCTGGCTTTGGTCGCTCAGCAGCCAGGCAGGTCTCCCGGCCACCAGGACTTTGCGTGAGGGAGTGAGCTGCTCCCAGCGCCGCAGCTCTGTTGGCAGTAAGAGCGCTGGCGCTCACCGCAGCTGGCTTGCTTTCTCTGGATCATTTTCTTCTCTGAAAGAGGAAAGCTTCCACAACTTGAGACAAGTTATCTAGGCCACATTTCCAAGGATACAGCAATACAGAACTGTGCCATGCAACGGAGCCGCCTCTTTTCCGTGTGCAACACTGGTCACATTCCTTCTGCCTTCTCTGCCTCCCTCCCCGGCCTAGAGGATGACAGAATTGAAGACTGACCATGCTCAGCCAGGCCCACACACCCCGACGGGGCTCCCCGGACACCAGGGCTCCTGCCAGTGATCACAGCTCACTGTGAAGCAAATGAAACCAAGAACCCTCCTCTAGAGAGACAGGACAGTGGTGGGAAAGGAGGACGTATATCTGCTAACCTGCTCCCAGGTAGATGAGCATGAGTCCAGGAGGGGTCAGAGGGCAAGAAAGGCTCCGGGGACCTGAGGAACAGGCTCATCCAGTCCTCCCGGCCCCAGCCTGGCCACAGCAGGCTGTGTGGAGACCCGTGGACATCACCGGATTGGACTGGGACCTTGGGGGCCATGTCTGGGTAGGAAGGAGGGTGAGGGGTGATTCAGGGACCTCCGAAAGTGGTATTAGCCTCACACAGGAAGTCCTGTTTAGTTTAGCATAGGAATCTGGCTGGAAAACTTGAAGGTAGAGGTGCGTGCCTCTCTCCTCAGGCACAACAGCCAGGCTCCTCCACAGAGGAGTAAGTGGGACCGCAAGTGCCCCAGCGGTTGGACGGGCCACGAAGGCCAAGTGGACACAGCCCCAGAGCCTGGCAGCACATGGCTTCCAAAGGGTTACAAATCTAAACAAGAACAGCAAAGGAGGGGAAGCAGCCGAGGATCCACAAGCAGCTGAAGTCTCAAACCTCTGCACAGCAAAAGCATCACTGAGCAAAAATGCCCCAACGACCAGCTGAGAGAAAAATATTTGCACCATATACTAGACCACAGGGCAACAGAGTAAGAGGTTCTACAAACCAGAATTACAGGAAGCAACATGCCAAGGGAAAAAAAAATCAGTATAACAACAAAGAAGTAATTCTCAGAAGAAAGGCAAGCAGGCCACACAGAGAGGACAAGAGTTCTGACCTCATGGTAACCAGCCCGATGAGAGTGAGGACGAGAACTGCCACAGTCCCGTGAGCGGAGCTTTAGACATGCATGACAGCCAGTTTCTGGGAATCACTGTTTTCATTTATGCATTTAAGCAGGTCAAAAGGGACGTGCTCTCCAGAAGCCAGGAGGCGATTTCGGTGAAGCCTCTGGGTGTGGGTGCCTCTGCTTGGCAGCCTCACTCCAAGACTCAGCCCTGACAGGATCACAGGAACCAGGCCCTGCCCCGGCAGACCCACACCGAGGCCAGCAAGACATGCATCCTACCTGCTGCCCTAAAGTGGGTCACAAACAGGGCCATCCCGCTTTCCAGGGAAAAAAGGCCCACATCAAATACTGATTGGGATCAGAGGACACTTCTTCCTGGCTCAAAGAAACAAGGCTATTGGGAAAAAAGTGAATTCTTAGAAGGCAAAGGTGAGCTCCAGACAAAGGTGGGGAAGCAAGAGCCAGGCCGGGAGAGGAAGCCAAGAGAGCGAGAGCGAGTCAGAGAGACCATCAGCCAGGCCCGGGTCACACATCAGGCTGCGGGGAACACGGGTTTAGAGCCCCCAGGGCTAGCCAGGGTGGAGCTTGGGTGCCCAAAAGCAGCACCTTTCTTTCCCATTGACCAGCAACAAGCACTGGACAGAACTGGAAGCTCATCCATCGTAATGGAGTCAAAGGGTCTGGAATAAACTGCGCAGAATGTGAGGAGACAGCAGAAAGTGGCATTTTTCTTTAAGACACAAAAGAAACCAGGACTGAGAGCCAAGTGAGCGGTGCCCCTCTAACCCCAGGCCCTTCTCGCCTCTCCCGCCTCTCCGCACCCTGACCCCTGAGGCCCCTCCACTGGGTTCATGCTCACTCAACACAGGGGACTCCCTTTGTCCCTGACACCCCGAATTCTGGCCCTCCCAGCCCCTGGGCTCTTCGCCCACCTGGTAAAGTCAGTCTGGCACCCACACACCTGCCGTGGCCTCCCGTCCCTCTGCACTACCGGGTTTCAGCACATTCTGTGAGGTTCAGCAGGCTCTGGAACTGCTGCTCACCCTCCTGCCCCGGGGCTCTCCTCCCTCCCTCCTGACTGCCCTCCGAGACAGGCCCAAGCACTAGCCACATGCAGGCACCAAGCAGGGCAGCACAGCTCTGCCAATCTGTTCAGCCCAGTCTGGAGAACACTGACAAATGGGTGCCCAGGGGAGCCATGAGCTCTTCCCCCAAACCTCCTTTTCTTCCTCCTCAGGGCTGGTCACAGCTATGAGCAGGACCTTCTAGCCAGGCAACCAGGCCTAAACCTAGGGCCCGCCTAGAGGACCTCTCCCTCCTCAAGCCACCAGCCCCCAGGTCCTCCCAGGGTGACCCTGCAGCCAGTGGCCATCATCTCCGACCAGACACCTCTTCCTCCCCTTGGACAGTCTCCTATCTATGAGGTAACAGGGCCCTAGATGGCCAGGGCTATTCTCCAACCTGGTACCCCAGGCAGACAACCTGCACACTGCAGAACACCCCTGCCTTTGAAGGGCCGATACCTAGCATCATTTGAAGGGCTGATGCCCACCTTAATTCTCTTGCACTGCCAGCTAGAAACTCAGTGGTTTCTGAATAATGAGCCCTGAGATCAGGCAGCCATTCCTGACATTCATGGGCTTCCTTGGGCCATAAGCCTGCGCCGACCCAACCTCAGGGTTGTGAGAAGAAGACACTAGTGGCCATGACAAACTGCTGCACAGTCAGCAGCAGCCAGCAGTGGTGAGTCATGGCCACTGCAGGAGGCAACATCTAGGTGTGCTGCTGGTGGGGCCACTCACTGCTGCTGCCCCTCATGTCCTGGAAATGTCACAGTGCTGGTACAGGGCAGCTCCTCCATGTATCACAGGAGGGACTGGAAACACAGGTACATGGAAGAATGTGTACACAAATGTCTATGGCAGCACTATTCGAATTGCCAAAAAAATGGAAATCTGTCCATCAGCAGTGAAAGGCTAACCAAGAGCTGTATCTGACAGCACACGTCTACTGCAATATGGAAGGTCATTTGGCCATGAAATGGGATGCAGTTCTGACTTCTGCTTCGATGAGGTCAAGTCCTCAAAATGATATACTAAGTGAAGAAACCCAATCACAAAATATGACATATTGCATGATTCCACTTACATGAGTGTCTGCTACAGGTGACCTGGGGTTGTGGGAGGAAGAGGGGTTAGCAACTGCTAAAATGTGTGGGGTTTCCTTTTGCAGAAGATGAGGATGTTCTGGAAACAGACCAGGGTGATAGTTGGAGCACACCATGAACAACATATTGTAAACACATGAGCCACTGAGTTATACACTTCAAAAGGAAGTTACGGTATTTGAGTCTTAATTCAATAAAGCTATTATTATTTAAAATATAGATAGTAATATATGGGTTCAGTAGGTCCCCAGAATACACACCATTCCAGGAACCTCAGAATGGGATGGAGGTGTCCTCAGTTAAGATGAGGTGTGCTGGATGGGGGTGGCCCTTAGCCCAGTGTGACTGCTGTCCTCTGAGACAGAGACCCAGAGAAAGACACTGCATAAAGATGGAGCCAGGGCCTGGAGTGAACAGCCCCTGAGCAAAGGCACTTTTCCTGCACCTCAGCTTCAGCCTTCTTTGGTTCTACCTCAAGCCACCAGTTTGCAGAAATGCATTCCGGCACCCACATGAAACACATGTGTGTGTGTATGTGTACATGTGCGTCCGCGTGTTTGTTGTGCACATATAATCTATAATTATTTTCAAACTGACTTTTAAGCATCAGGCAGCGATGGTTAAAATGAACCAAACCAAAGCTCTGATATCCACAGAAGCCCTGTCCCTGCCTCAATTTTGCCAAGGTCAACTGTGACCTGGCCAGTTGCAGACACAAACCATGGCATCAATGACACAGCCGGGGGGTGGTTCACAGAGAATCTGGAGGCAGGAGCCAGAGACTCAGGGACACACAAACAGCAGACCTTCAGTAAAGCAGGCGACATTCTGCCGGGTCCTGGATCAAAGGGACTGACACCAAAAGTCCCTCCTCATAGGATCGACTATCACTGACCCAGGGCAACAGAGGCACCTGAGTGTCCTGAAAACCCAAGCGGCAGGGACACCTGGGGCTGTCCTGAGTTTCAGATCGTCCTGAGTTTGCGGCCTGCACAAACCTCACTCCCCAGCCCCACATGGGCTCCCTGTAATCTCTACACCTCTGCACCATGGTTTCCCTGCCCCAGGAAGGCCCTGCAGCCCCCAGGCCAGAAGTCTCAAGTCCTGCTAAGCTGCCACATACAGAAGCCACCAGAGGTGGCCCAGGTCATGCCACTGGAGAGCTGCCACATCTGACCACATGGACGCAGCTATGGATGTTGGGGGGGCTCTGGGATGCCACCCAGAAACCACATCGAGACAGAGTTGTTCCTGGGACCGTGGAAACTCAAGTCACATATTAATAGTGCCCTAGTCAGTGATAGCCCACATGCTAGACAGTGGTCTCATGGCCAGCTTTTAGATTTTTTTTTTTTTTTGAGACAGGGTCTCGCTTTGTAGTTCAGGCTGGCCCTGAGCTCACTATGTAGCTCCAGCAAGCCTCGAACTCAGCAATCTTCCTGCCTCTGCCTCCCGAGTGCTGGGATTACAGGCGTGAGCCACCACGCCTGGCAATTTTTTTTTTTTTTTTTGAGACAGGGTCCCGCTTTGTACTTTAGGTTGGCCATAAGCTCACTCTAGCCCAGGCAAGCCTCAAACTCAGCAATCCTCCTGTCTCTTTCTCCCAAGTGCTGGGATTACAGGTGTGAGCCACCACGCTGGCACTGTGGTATGTGGTATTGATTGCTGGTGTGCGTGAGTCACCACGCCCAGCATTGTATGTGGTTACTGGGGATCAAACTCAGGATCTTGCACTTGCGAGGCAGGCGCCGGAACCACTGAGCTAAATCTCTGGCCCAGCTTAGATTTTATAAGCATACTCTGCTGTTCTCATAACAAACTCACCCAATGATACATCTCTCAGAACACGTCCCTGTTATTTAGCGCCATGTGACTAGATTTTTTTCCCACTTTGCCCAGAAAGAAAGGGCTCAAGAGAGGTTATGTTTCCTGAGGCCACACACCCAGCAGGAGAACAAGTCGGGTACCCTGCAGCATCACTTTGGGTCACCCTAGTTTAGTATAGGTTCTGTAGCCAGTCCATGAAGGTCTGAAGCCCAATTCTGTATGTACTGTGTGGCCTTGTGCCATAGGGGTGCCACCTGGGAAATTGGCAAGTGGTGGTGTCTACCTCAAAATTATTGTAAGAAGGTAATAGACTGCTATAGGGCAGTCCTGCGGGAGCACCTGTGACGCACGCTGTAGTTGTTTAGGTTCATCCTCTTACCACCAGCACCCAAGGGCCACAGCACCACCACTGGCCACATGCGCATCACCACTGCCACTGTCCTCTCACCATCAACCCTATCACCACCTCCACCTTTGCTACCACCCTCCTCACCACCATCAACCACCATCGCAATCTCCTACCACCACCACCACTACCACTGCTACCACAGCCACCCCCAGTGCCAGGAGCATCACAGTACCACCCGGGCCGTCAGAAAACACCAGAGTGGGTGGCCCAGGGCGAAAGGGAGCAGTAATGACTCTGCTGTACTTGTTCAGTATGAAAGACCAGGAGCAACAGTACACGCGAGGGGTGCGGGGAAACAGTCTTCATGGGCCTTAAACTTTGGAGATTCGACCCCAAAAGCTGCCTAGTCCACAGTGCCCTGGGCGCAGGAACGTCTTCTCACTGGCTCCTGACTGAAAGTGTCAGCACACTCTGCCTTCACGAATTGACTGCTCCACTAAGTTTATACCTCTACGAAGTAGGCACATGCTAATTTCTAATCCAGAGATGTTTATATTCTTGCAAGGCCATGCGGATGTCTAATAGCCAAGTATTACTGATGTTTGTTACTAATCACCAACAACTAATAGCGATTGTTTACAACTAATAAGCGACACTGCTCACGTGGGCCCATCCCCACCTCCACGCAGGAGCTCCCAGCCCACTCTTTCCCTACTGTGAACGCTTCTGAAACAGTGCAATACCTCTGCTCTGGGCCCACGACCAGCCAGCCCACAGCCCTCCAGTCTGACGTGGCAGGAGAGCTGCCAAGGCAAAGGTGCTGTCAGGTGCACCCAACCGAGAAGGCAGAGCCCTTCGGCAGCTTCACATCCTGCCAAATTTTCAGCTTCAAAGGGCAGTGACCTGGTTCCTTGGCACCAATCAAACGGTGTGCAGATTACATTAATAAGTCCCAGCTGCAGGAAACAGGGTCTCCTGTGAGGAAGGAGGAGGGACTGTGCAGACAGGGACTGAGCCAAGGCCACATTTAAATCCTGTGCTGCTCCAGCTCTGCCCTATGTTCCTTCCTGTCACACCACCCCAGCCAGCCCTGGCTAGCTAGGCCCACTCTGTACCCCTGGAAGGAGAGAGAACCCAGTCCTGCCCATCCTATGTTGCTCATGGCCACCCCAGCAGCCTAGTGCTAAGGCAGAGCTGGCCAGGGCATGAGAGCCCCAGGATGTCAGTGGCTGTGCTTCCCCTGGAACCCAGGGCCCTGGGACTGGAAGTACTTGAGACAGAACGCTACTCTAGTGGGCAAGGCTCTGTGTAGGACACTGTCCTTGCCCTCTGCACACACGACTCCCAGCTCTACCACAGATGGTGCCGTGGGACAGTGGTGCCAAGTGTCACCTGAGAGAAGAGAGGAGGTGTTTGGCATCAGATGACTGTACTGGATGAGCCCGGTGCTCAGAGCTCGGGCTCCTGGAGGAAGTGAGCTCCTCTGAACTCTTCCTAGGAACTGAACAGATTAAAAAGAACAAACAACCCAATAAAGAAATGTAGCCCGGGCCGGAGATTTAGCTCAGTGGTTCTTGCGCCTGCCTCACAAGCACAAGGTCCTGAGTTGGATCACGCCCACCAGCCATCAATACCACATACCACAGTGCCAGGCGTGGTGGCTCACACCTGTAATCCCAGCACTCTGGAGGCAGAGACAGGAGGATTGCTGAGTCCCAGGCTTGCCTGGGCTACATAGTGAGCTCAGGGCCAGCCTGAACTACAAAGCGAGACCCTGTCTCAAAAAAAAAAAAAGAAATGTAGCCCTCAGACCCCAGAAAACGTGCTGGGCATTTGGCTTGTGTCCCCACACAGGAAGTGGCTCAGGCGATCCAGGCAACACTGGCCACCCACAGGGACAGATCTGGAGCAATGAAGAGAAACAAGATCCTTATTCTCTTCTCTATTTGAGTAGTTAAAATAACAAGCACCACTGCAGTGATTTTAAGAGGCAATAAGGCCTTAAGGAATGTGTAAGAAAGGCAATGAAAATTTGAAGGAAAACTGGTCAAAACAATCTAAAAGCAATTACATCTCTATAAGGGAAGAAACAAATTTCATCAAAATCTTCTGCCTTTATTTTAAAGCTGCCTTCCACACAAGGCTGCCCAGGATGCAGCTGGGGGTAAAGGATTCTCTCCGCCACAAGACCTACAGGCTGAGACCACAGGATGGATGGGAGACACAGCAATGGACACCTCAAGATACCTCTGGCACCAGCAACACATTTGAAAACGTTATTTTGCAAAGTTTTCAAAGCTAGAGAAAAGTTCCAAGAACAGTCAATGAATGCCCTCATACCTTTATCTGGATTCATCAACTGTTTGCACTTCCCCACATCTGCTTTATCTGCCACAGAGAAACACTGCTCAACAGATGTGTCTATTTTTTGTTATTTGAAAGTTACAGATGCCAGGACATCTTCCCTAACTACTGTAACTTTGATCTTTCATGACCAAAGTAACAAAATAGCCCTCCATGTCTGTGGGTTTCAGCCCCAAATTCAACCAGCTGGGAATCAAAAACATTTTTCAAAAATTTTATCTGCAGGGCTGGAGATTTAGCTCAGTGGTTCTGGCGCCTGCCTAGCAAGTGCAAGGTCCGGAGTTTGATCCCAATAACCACATACAACAATACCAGCCATCGTGGCTCACACTCATCAGCAATCAGTACCACATACTACAGTGCCAGGCGTGGTGGCTCACACCTGTAACCCCAGCACTTAGGAGGCAGAGGCAGGAGGGTTGCTGAGTTGGAGGCTTGCCTGGGCTACACAGTGAGCTCAGGGCCAGCCTGAACTACAAAGTGAGACCCTTTAAAAAAAAAATTGCATCTGCCCTGAACACATGTAGACCTTTTCCTTGCCTTTTCTCCCTGAAGGAGACAGTGTAACAACTCCCAGTAGCGTAAACACTGTGTTAGGTACAATAAATCTTCTAGAGATGATTTCAAGCACACAAGCACAATAAATCTTCTAGAGATTATTTCAAACACACAAGCAATGAGTGTAAGTAGATAAATGCAAGGGCAACATCATTTTCCGTGAGGGACTTCGGCACCCTCAAGCTTTGGATTCTGAGCTAATCCTGGAATTAATCCCCAGCAAATACTGAAGGACAACTGCACAATTTTCAAAACCAGAACTTTTGTTAGTGATGTATTTATCACCTTCAGTGTCACAGTACTGTCCTATAAAACAAATTAGCATTGTCCTTGTTCCGGGCCTCAGAGCACTTATTGAAGGATCAACAGGTATCTGTCTGCAGTGCTCTAAACCACCAGCTTCCCCAAGATAACCATGTGGACATGGACAGCTTAATGAGGAACAAGAATGGCCACCATTTTCAGGTAAAGAATATTCTTTGATACATAAGGCAAGATGGCTGAAAGGGGTCACAGGTGCAGTGACAAAGGACTAAACCTCCTTGGCCAATCCTAGGCCTGATCTTGGCACCATGTTGAGGAAATCAGAAACCACACACCCTTAGACCTCATGGCAGCCACCCCCTCTGTCCCTGGCAGCTATTCCATGGCAGGTAATAGTGCACAGGACCTAGGAAACTGGGCCCACACTTCTCAACCTGAGATCACTGTGGAAGGATCACCCTGCTGTCATGGGTTTCAGTCTCCCCACCTGCAAAGCCACCAGCTCTTCTCTAAAATCCTTGGAGCAGCTAAACACACTCTTCGGTTTACCGCAGGCTTCCCTGAAAGGGCCCTCGAGCCCTTCTTGTCTCTGGGCACCTCTAAGCTAGGCTATGGCCTCCAGCTCCCAGGAGGCCCTGTGTGTCAAGGACCAGTTCCTTCTGTTCCCCCAATCTGTTGTGCACCTGGCTACTTCCTCCCTCTGTCCCCCTACCATGTGACTTAATCTGCCTGCTTGACCATGGCTGCTCTGACCCATGCAGATTTCTGACCAAGGGTCCCTTCATGTTGGTAGTTACTGCTTTTTTTCCGAATATTAGAAGATGGTAGAATATATCCACCAACTACTCTTAGTTCCTCTACTGCCCTGAAGGTAAAATCCAAACTCCCTGTCTGGCCCACACGGCCCTATACCACCATCCTCCTGACATTCTCCTGGCCTGGCCTGCCCAAGCAACCAAGGCCAGAGGCAACAAGTAGGTGGCCCTCTCCAGGCACTGCCCAGGCCATAGAGCCTCAGACAGACTAAGGAACTAGCTCAGAGCTACACAGCTCTTGTGTGACAGAAATAGGACACAAATAAATGATCTCTAAAATGCACTCTGTACATCATGAAAAACTACAATGTTTGTCAACATCAACCATTTCTGCATGCATGTTGCCTCCAAACAGTCTGAATGGTCTAAAATGTAAGTGTGGAATACGGCAGGAATGCAGATGGGAGCCCTTCTTTTTCCTTTTATAATACTTCCATTAACTCTTCACACAGTTGTAAGTGTTCATGGCTAGAATTTAGCAGATTCCAAGAGGTAATGAGTTCCCTGGCTCATCTCACTCGCAGCTGATACATCATGTCCAGGTGATGAAATGAGGCCTGATCCAGCTGAGGACTCACCCCAGCATGGCCTCCCCAAGGCTCTCATGGTCCAGCTGCACCCTGGCACATGGGTGCTGCCCAGAGTACTCCCTGCACATCCACACTGCAGCAGGCCTACCTACTCTTGGCTCTCTCTGCTCTTCAAGAAGACTTTAAGATTCAGGGATCAGAATCTTCCTTCTAATTAATGTAAGAGATTCCTAAGGACTCCCTTGAAAATAAAAGGTGAAACATATTTACTCAGTGGTTATCTTGACCTACCAAGGCCTTTGCCCTCTCTGAACCTCAGTTAACTCATCTGTGTACAGAGATGATTCTGACATTGTCTCTCAGGCTATGACTAAAATTCTTTCCAGGAGATAAGGCACCCTGCTCAGTGAATACAGAAGTACCCCAAAGGCTCCCTGAATCAAAGTGGAACCACTTATGTCAAACTCTAATAAAATACAATCAAGAAGACACAAGGGGAGAGTCCCACATGTATTTGCCTAATAACAAGAACTATCACACACAGAAAAACACCTCTGCCAAACCCATACCTTTGCAGTTAATGCCACTTCTATGAGAGTACCTTTCCAGTAACAGGCAGTCCAAACTAATCACAACTGTGTAGTAATACACACATCACTGCTACAGTAAACCCTGAACCAAATGAACTCTTGCTTCAAAACAGCCTGCACATACTTCTCCTTTTTGCTTTGAAGGGTTTCTCCTTTAAAAATAAATAAATAAGGGCCAGAGGGTTAGCTCAGTGGTTCCGGCGCCTGCCTCGCAAGCATAAGGACCTGAGTTCGATCCCCGGTTACCACATATAATGCTGGGCGTGGTGGCTCACGCCTGTAATCCCAGCACTCGGGAGGCAGAGACAGGAGGATTGCTGAGTTCGTGGTGGCTTGTCTGGGCACCATAGTGAGCTCAGGCCCAGCCTGAACTACAAAGCAAGACCCTGTCTCCAAAAAGCAAAAAAATAAATGAATGAATGAATGAATGAATGAATGAATGAATGAATGAATAAAATGAAAGTTTCTCCTTGTTGCAAGATCCTCAGACACATGCATGCTCTTGTCAAGCACACATTTCACTCTGCAGACCCCTGCATGTCCCTGACTGAATTATTTTCACTGGAGGGAACTTTGCTCTGTTGGTACTTGAGGTTGACAGGAGCGAGCATTATTATCATTCCTTGAGAACCAGTGCGTGCGCCCTGACGTCCAATACCTAATGAGGAGGAAGAACTGTAAGTCACTGACAGGCTTGAACATGACCTTAAACACAGAAAGGAACACGAGACCCCCAAAAGTCAGAGAGCCATGCACTTCAGAGCAGGTGCTTCAGGATCAAATGGAGGGTGCCTAGAAAGGGTTCTCTGGAGGCAGAGACGGTACAGAATCTGTCTTAGAAGACGGGCTGATCGCCGGGCGTGGTGGCTCACGCCTGTAATCCCAACACTCGGGAGGCAGAGACAGGAGAATTGCTCAGTTCGAAGCTTGCCTGGGCTACATAGTGAGCTCAGGGCCAGCCTGAACTACAAAGCAAGACCCTGTCTCAAAAAAAAACAGAACCCCCCCCCAAAAAAAAAAAGATGGGCTGATGTATAGATATGAATATTTTGGGAGGCAAAACCAAACTGGACTTACAGCCTAACTGAGCACAGACAAGGAAGAAATCCTGAAGAGCACATTAAGCTACACTGTACATTTTCATCTGTTTACCAAGCTCCTTATCTCCTGTTATCATTTCTACCATGTAGGTACTTTTCTGCAGAAAGGAGAAGCAGTGTTGTGCTACATTACCCTGACTCACTCAGGATGGGACAACAGGGTCAAAGAGATTAGGGCTGGACGATATCATCTCTGTTTACCAATAGAGACATTAAGGCTGACAACAGGGACAATTCACAGAAACTTCCACTGAACACAGCATTTAAAGGACAGCTCTGCCAGGCAGCATGACTTCCTTTGAGCTGTTATCCCTGTGAGTACATTTCAAAGCAGCATTGTCAGCCTGCATGGCCAGAAAGGGCTGGTGCCTGTTACTTTGCCACCATATACAGTGACCCTGTCTGGATACTCACTGACACCTGAAACCACAAAGGAGCTTGGAATAGAAGGTATTGGTGGAGAGTTGTCAATCACAACAAACAAAAATACTTAGCAAACCTTCCCATGTATAGATGTGATGATAAAGGAGAGTAAGTCTCAACCTCAAGTAGGCAGAGAGGCAGAATTTCAACTCAGCCTCCTAACTCCCAAATCTGTGCTCTTCCTGGGTCTTTATTCATACTTGGCCTGGTAAAGCCCATAAGTCACCCACTCCAGGAAGTTTTCTGACAGTGAAGGCTCCTGCCCTTGAACACCTTGGGTCTCTTCAGTGAGCTGCAGAATGTAGAAAAAAGAGACTTCTCTGTCAGAACTAGTCAGATCCCAGCTCCAGCCCTTAACTGCCTCTGTAATCTTCAAGTTGTATCGTCTGAGTTCCAACACTGTTGTACAGGAATAAAGGTAGGCACTGCAGGCTCTGAGGCACAGGACCCCCCTTGCATGGACTGACACTGGTAAAGGTCATACTAATAATGACTATATTCCCTCGGACAAGAGAGAACCCTCTGCACAATTCCAATGCTGTTAATCAAGACCACCCTCTTCACTGCTACCCGGGCTTCATCCTGCCTCCAAGTGCTTCACATACACCAGTTCGTTCCTCGTCCAACTACTCTCCTTCTCCCCAAACTCCAACAAGTCTTCTCAACTCCAAAAGCCACTTGAAGCAGAAGTGGGTAGACGAACCCTAACGCCTCGGTCAACGACTTCCATTTCCGGTACAGCAGGTTTCACTTCCGGCCTACCAAACTTCACCTCCGACCTAATTTTAAAGTCAACATAGCTCTTCCAGGGGTTGAAGATTTAGTTCAAGTGGTATCACACCTACCTTGGAAGCACAAGGACCCCAGTTCGAGCCCCAGTACCACCAAAATAAATAAAGCTTTTCCCTTTCCAACCTGCCCCAAACGCTACTGCCACACCCACTTTCCTGCCCTTTTTTTTTTTTTTTTTTTTTTTTTTGAGACAGGGTCTCGCTTTGTAGTTCAGGCTGACCCTGAGCTCACTATGTAGCCCAGGCAAGCCTGGAACTCAGCAATCCTCCTGTCTCTGCCTCCCGAGTGCTGGGATGACAGGCGTAAACCACCACGCCAGGCACTGTGGTATGTGGTATTGATGGCTGGTGGGCATGAGTCACCATGCCCAGCATTCTGTGTGGTTACCGGGATCAAACTCAGGACCTTGCACTTGCAAGGCAGGCGCCAGAACCACTGAGCTAAATCTCCGGCCCTTTCTTGCCTTTTATCCTTGCCCTGCACTCCTGTTTAGAGGACTAGACAGAAGCCCAACCTCCCACATAATTAGCCTTGCACTCTGGTGGTATTAAGAAAACGGATCTTTTAATATTTCCTCTTTTAATTGAGATACCTGCATCCCTTCAGGTAAACAGCTTTCTTCCATATTCTCTAGACACTTCAATCTAGACCTCACCCTACCCAGAAGCTTGTCTCCCACCTTCCTCGTAGCCCCTGTACTTGGTCAAGTCCCTTCTCTGTCACAGCTGGCTCTCCACCGCTCCCAGAGCCTGTGTGGGGCAT
The DNA here is from genome assembly GCA_004025085.1 of Thryonomys swinderianus. Classification (NCBI taxonomy): domain Eukaryota; kingdom Metazoa; phylum Chordata; class Mammalia; order Rodentia; family Thryonomyidae; genus Thryonomys; species Thryonomys swinderianus. The sequence goes on from PVIC010006968.1 coordinate 36,017, forward strand.
TCCTGGTCATTCATTTGTAATCAGTTGCTTCCCTGGGAAAAAGAAACTGCACCAAAGCTAGCAAGTGATGAGAAAGTCTTCAGGATGGATTGCTACATCTACAAGAATCAAGTTACAAAGCTGGTACACTGTGTTCCCAGGAAAAAATAAAACTATCCTATATGCCTGAGGAAGGGGGAGAGAGACAGGAGAAGATGCTTTTTAAACACTTCACTCTCTTTCAGCAATCTACATGAGGCTGCTCTGGGGAAGGTATCACCCTCAAAGCCTTGCCTTCTACTCACCTGCATGGAAACCCCCTCGAAAGAGGGTACAACTCTCATCCCCAGCCCAGTCTCACTCTGAGCCTGCAATGACTGTTCAACCTCTTGACCTCTAGGCTTCCTCCTCTTCCTTGCTTGGTAGTTGAGAGGTGGAGGGAGGAATATAAAGCACCCACCCTGGAGAGCACTCAGCAGATGCAGCTGCCTAGAGGCAAAATGAGTGAGAGGGCACAGGAGGGCTGAGCCCACCCCAGGAAAGGGGCCCACCGCCACCACCTGCCGTCTGGTCCTGCCTGAATCCCCACAGGCACTGTCAACAGGACAACACTGCAAAGCCACAAACCCACAGGAAACCGGACCTGTCAACACACACACACACACACACACATACACACACACTCCTACTCCTCTTCTGCAGGTGATGATCCTGCCCATTGTACCAGTCAGAGAACCAAAGCAAGCAAGTAGTCCAGGGTGCTCTGTGCCAGGCAGGATACTGGGCACAGTTCATCACCATTACCTCCAAAATAGTGACAATATTATGCCCACTGACAGAGAGGGAAACTCAGATTCCAAGAAGGCAAAGCCCAAGACCCAAAGCTTTAAATATCTCCTGGGTCTATCTGGCTCAAAAACCACTTTCCAGCTACCAAAAAATCTTTGGGTGCATTGTTTCCTCCCCTAGGAAGATGTCCCCCAACACTGGGAGGGACGAAGCCCAGTACCTTCCTGCACAGGGAGCCATGGCCCTCTAAGAACAAAGCATCACATTGGCCCCCACAGTTCTATAAATGATAGTTTTAAAATATTCCAGTTGATGAAACTCTTCCAGTATCATCAGAAAACCACCTACTTTAATTGCCTGCCCCAAAACACAATTTCAGATAAAACTACTATTTATAATATATTCAGAGCCCATATAAAATCCTCATAAAATACAGGAGTGCTATTTACTGGCACTGAGGAAAACAGAGAAGTTTCCTTCAGAATACTCTGTGTGAATGAGGTTTTCTCTTTTTCTTTTCCTTTATATTTAGTTTCTCACTGTAAAATCTCACCAAGAGCTGAACAGAAGAGACTCTGAGACATAATTCTACCAGAGGAATGAAGCCCTGTGACTGTGCCTACACCATTTTCCTCTCAGGTTCAGATACAACTCAACAAACGTTCAAAAGAAATTATGACAACAGTCACCCCTCTGTGGCTCTCATGTGTGCCAGGAACTGCTCTAAACCTTCCACATTACCTGTCCTGTACAGCCCATGACACAGGTAGGCCACACTAAGAAGTGCTCCTATCCCAGGAGGAAGGGGAAAATACCTGGTGGTATGACACAGTTACCAGGCAGCAGTGGGGAGGACAGGCAGGCCTGCCTTAGTGTCTAGGTTCTTACCTGCTCTGCTCCAGGTGCCAGGTGTTACATTAGAACCTGAGGATAAAGCCACATGGGTGACCAAGACAGACCTAAGCTCCAGCCAGCCAGCACACCAGGGGCTGACGGTTGTCCCCACTCAGATGGTGAGAGACCTCAGGGCCTGTTTTGGTTCCTGGATCTAGATGTCCCCTCAGGAGCCCCATGTGCTCATAGATGAGACTTTTTGCATGATGATTGGAGAATGGGAGCTGACAGCAGGTTTCTTGTTAGGAGCAGTGGCCTGACTGAAACAGGTGTTCGCTGTGGGCGTGGCCTGGTAGGGTTCATCTCCCTCCCCAGCCCCTCCTCCTTCTCTCTGCTTGCTGGAAGCCATGATGTAAGCTCTCCTTGCCAGGGCCTTCCACCATCTCCTCCCTGCCTTGGAGTTGGTAGACTATGCAGGAACTGAGACTGTGTCAAATAAACCTCTCCTCCCTGGGTGTCAGGTATTTTGTCCCAGTGAAGAGGGAACAACAAAGATGGTCCCTCTGCACGCATTGTTCTAGCACTCCCGAGTTCCTGGAAGAAGTCCCTGTGGATTCCCTCATTTGTGGGAAGAAACTTCAGCATAGAGCAGGTCAGCAACTTGCTCGAGCTTTCCCCTGAATACAAACCCTTTGCTTTCTCAACTGCTATTTGCTGGCCTTGGCAAACTCCTGCTTCATTTCAGAATCTCCCTTCATTCACATGCAAGAGCCTCTTAAAAACTTTCAGGAAAGGCCCAACCCTCAGTGGATTTCTGTCCCACATCTGTTGAAATGAGTCGTGAGTCTGACAAGCAAGCACACCAGCAAGAACAGCAGCGGTGACCAGTGGCTTCCGAGCAAAGAGCAGCTGCCTTCTGTGGTTCCCACATCCTTTCTGCGCCTGCCTCCCGGCACAGTTTGACATGCTGGGTTGTTGCTCCGTAGCACCCACCGAGTGTCTGCTGTGAGCCACGCTGATGGATGGGGAGGCAGGGACAGTGTTCACAGTGTCCTGTCTTCTCTCGAGAAATCAGGTCCTGAAAGCAGAGGTGATGCTGAGTGAGGCAGGGAGAGACAGGGCCCGGTGGGTGACACTCATTACAGGCCAGGCACTCAGCTAGGCGACTGTCAGGTCCTCACTCAGCTCAGGAGGTGGGCAGGGAGGGGATTACAGGTGCACGTGTGTGCAGACACTGCCTCGTGCCAGCCAGGCCAGGGTCCTGATGTTCCCGCACAATTGGGAAGACAAGGCTGGGCAGCACCTGGGAACCGAGTGAGCCGGTGTGGGGAGGAGAGACATCGGCAGTGGCCTCTGGCAGCGTACGATCCAGGGTAGTGCTTGGGCAAGGAGAGGAGGACGCCAGCCTCAGTCGTCACTCGCTCCCTGATCCGCGTGTCCACGCTTCTGCTAGGCACATGGGCTCCAACCCGAGTCCCTCGCAGGAGGGAGACTGAAAGGAAAGGCGAGAGCCACACGGTGTGACGGCAGCTGCGACAGGGAAGTGCAGCCACTCCCTCTGTTGGCCTGGGAGGGGAGGAGGGGACAGTCCCCAAGAAGAGGGGCTGGGGCCACTTCTAGGGGCAGAGGGCAGACAGGATGGACGCCGTCTGGAAGACAGTTCTGGGCATTTGTGTCAGTGCTAAGACTCCAAACTGCTCTGTGGAGACCCTAGGCCATGTCAGGCCTCAGGAGGAGGGGTTCTGCTGGTGAGGACAGTGACCTTAGAGATCCCGTCTCAAAATATAAGTACACTGGGAGGCAGAGACAGGAGGATTGCTGAGTTCGCGACGGCTTGCCTGGGCACCATAGTGAGCTCAGGGCCAGCCTGAACTACAAAGTGAGACCCTGTCTCAAAAGCAAAAAAAAAAAAAAATTATATATATATATATATATATATATATATGTGTGTGTGTGTGTGTGTGTGTGTGTACAAAGACAGACAGGCAGACAGACAGGATGAGGTGTAACTAGCTCAGGGTAAAGGCCCTGGGTTCAGCTTCCAGTACTGTGGGGAAAAAAAGACTTTGAAGACCCCAGAGGGGCAGCTCACTCCTCCCACTACATGAAGTCGCAGTGATTAAACCTCCCTCTGTTAGAAACAGGCTCCCCGCAGACACTGACTCTGCTTGTGCCTTTGTTAGTAGCCCGAATGGACGAAGACAGCACGTACCTGGCTGATACACTCTACCCAGTCTGACAACAGCTATTTTCCAATTGGGCTTCACGGCCCATTCTAACTTCATGCTACTGGCACAGCTGGGCTTACACTGCCATCCCCCTCTGTGGTTTCTACATCTCCTATCGCTTCGCACCTTTATTTCTCTTACTCTGCTCTCTTTCACCCTAAATGAAGCACACACTATATTTGGCAGAGAAGTCAGGGCAAGGATTCTAAAGAGCTTTTTCCTTTAATTTAGGCGGCAAAATTGTCTGACAATGTTAAGTTTTTAAAGTGGGTCATTTTCAAATGTATCATGATATTTTTCCTCTGAGTTTCCAGCAAATTGATTATTCACTTAATCACTAAAGTACCCCGTCTACAAAAATGTCCATTACCAGCTCCCTCGGTTGGAGGATCTGAGGTCTGCTGCTTGACTTCCCCACCCGGAGCTGGGGCCATTGTGTTTTGGGGATCCTCTTTCCGACATGCGGTTCAGTGCTTCAGACCAAAGCAGGACCGGAAGGGCAGATTCTCAGCAGTCTACTGGGCAGAGACTGTCAACACTGGGGCAGTCCTGCCAGCACAGACATTTTACCTGCTCACGAATCTGCCCATCCGCCCATTCTGCTGAGCACGGGAGCTCAAACCTGAGTCCCTTGCAGGAGGAAGACTGAAAGGAAAGGCGAGAGCCACACAGTGGGACAGGCCTGGAACTGTGAATCCCACACAGAGTCCCGAAGTCTCAGGGGTGCATCACCACACATACCTGGCTAGGACTTGTTAGTGTCACTGGTCTGAAGCATCTGCCATTGGTTTCATGCCAACTCTGTAGAAAATTCCAGGGATCTGTCACATGCAGGCCACATAAATTGGGCTTACCAAACGGGACGGGCTCTTTGGGGAGAGACACATCATGTCAGAAAAAGCACCCACATGTCCAACAGCTGAAACAACGTCAGGGAGCATGAAAACATCACACCCCTTTCCAAAGGAAACCGTCTGGCTGACAGGAGTGAGCTCTGGAAGCCTGGAGCCTGGAAGACTCCACGCCTGCCTGCAGAAATCCAATTACTGCCAGCCAGGCAGCCCTGCCAATGTCCAGAGAGCTCTGTCTTCCAAAGCGTGCTCTCAGGGTCAGTTGGGAGAGGGAAAATAAGGCCATCTTAGTAAGCACGGCCACTGTGAATGCGGAACACCATTTGGGTCTGGAAGAGCAACTTTCTAACATTTCCTGATGCCATAAACTAAAAGCAGCCTACACTGCGAGGGAGAAATCCCCATCCGCGGAAGAGGGAAACAGGTTTAGAGGCTGCCTGGGGTCTCCTCAGCCAACACAACACCATGGTGAGCTGGGCCAGGGCACCACGGCCCTGTCACTAGGGGGACAGCATATCCTGTCCAGCATCCGTGTTCCTGCTGAAGCCCCTCCCTGCACTGATACTAGCCATGATCTGTTGACCACTCCAGAATAGCCAGGCATGGGTGCCAGGGCAGGACAGCAGCAGGAGAGGGCTGTGCCCACACGGGCAAGATCAGAGATGGGGCAGCCTTAGTACACGGCCTCACCTGGAGGCTATTCCCTTCTACAGCTGGCCTCTGACTCCACTCATTCAGTCTGCATTGATAGACTACCCGGCAGTCTCTCCTGGGAACCCAGGGAGGGTACGGTGGCACTGGAAGGCAGGGTCAGAGGAAGCGCAAGCTCAGAACGGGGCACAGCTCACTGACAGACGAGGGGAAAGGTGCTGAGAGGGGCCAACAGGACTTAAACACCAGCCCTAGGGTTACACTTCTAATAAATTTTATTGTACATATTTGAGGCTGACAACATTGTGTTAGGTAGATATGGAGATAGCAAAAGTTATTAGAGTGAAGTCCATTAACATTTCTTTCACCTCGTGGTTACTCTGTGTCTGAGACCAGCCACTGCGAACATCTACTCATTTCACAGAAGTCCCTAATGTGATACAGCGGCTCGCATGAGGTCCTGTGCTGCACATGGTCTCTGGGTTTGGGGACCGCACACCCTTGGCGTAACCAGTCAGCGCCCTTAGGACACAGAGCTGGTCTTAACCTCACTACCGCTAACCACCATCACCAGGCAACCCCAGACTCCTCATCTATCCCCAGGAACAGGGTGGCTCTGGTCCACAGCGGCCGGACAGAATGGGCTGCTGCCCCCCGGTCACCCTCCCTGGGTCAGTCCAAGCCGTTAGGTCTGACTGTCCCTACTGGCTGGGTAAGGAATCTTTTCACGTATTGATCTACTGACCATTTGTACTTCTTTTGAGAAGCATCTATTCAGCACATTTGTCCACTTGTTCGGCTCCTCATAGAATCTAGGTATTAATTCTATATTGGAAGAGTAGCTGGCAATTTCCTTCCATTGTGTTCCCTGTTTTCTTCACTGTGCGGAAGCTTTTTAATTTCATGTGATCTATTTGTTGAGTCTTGGTTTTATTTCTTGCACTCCTGGAGTCTTTGGCCCAGGAAGCCTTTGCCTCTGCAAGTGCCTCTCACTGTCCCCCTACTGTTATCTTCCAGAAGTCTCCATGTTTCTGTGTTTGGATCTAGGTCTCTGATCCATTTTGATTTTGGGGTAGTACATGATGAGAGACACGGGTCTCAATTCAGTCTCTGGCATGTGGATACCCAGTTTTCCCAGCACATTTGTTAAAGAGGTTATCTTTTCTCCACTATATCTTTTGGAACCCTTTATCCAAAAATCACACACTGCATGGGGCTGCTTCATGTCTTCTGTTCTGCTCCACTGGTCCATGTGTCTATTTTGGTGCTGGTACCATTTGGCTTTATGACTGTGGCTCTGACATCTGGAATTGTGCTCAGGACTGCTATGGCTATCTGGGGGTCTCTTCTGGTTCCACATTAATTTTAGGATGTTTTTGCTATTTTAATAGAGGTTACATTAAATTCATAAATGGCTTTTAGTAATATAGTCAGTTAACAGTATAAACTCTATCAGTTCAAGAACAAGATCATTACATATACCTAAAACGCACCAATAAACTTAATTATTTAAAAACAGATGGATAATGAAAATGTATTTACACACTTTAAAAAAAGAATGTCTTTCCACTTTCTACTGTTAATTTTGTTTCTTAAGAGTTCTGTACTTTTTATTATAGATATCTCCCATTTCCTTGTTTAGGTCGATTCTTAGGTGAGTTTGGGGTGTGTGTGTTGGTGTGTGTGTATATTTAAAGCTACTGTGAGGAACTATTTTCCTGATTTCTTTACCCATGAGTTCATTATGACGGCTAGGAGAACAATTGATTTTTGTGTGCTGACTTTTTTATCCTGCTACTTTACTGAATTTATCAGATCTAGAAAGTCTTCTGGTGTTTTGGGGGGGTCTATATGAGGAATCCTATTATCTACAAATAAAGCTAATTTGACTCCCTTTCCTATTTGTGACCTTTGTCCTTCTTTCTCTTGCCTGACTGCTTTGGAAAAGTTCCAAGCACTACACTGAACAGAAGAGTAAGAGTGGACACCCACCTCTTGCTCCTGATGTTAGAGGAAATGGCGCCATTTTACCCCACTGGATCTTAGCCCAGTTTGAATGGCTATCATTAAAAACAAAACCAGACAAGCGATAGTAAGAATATAGAGGACAAAGGAACACTTCTGCATTTTTGATGGGTATGGAAACTAGTACAACCAGTATGGAAATCAGTAGGGAGACTCCTCAAAAAATAACAATAGAAATTCCATTTGCCTCACTAGACCTCTCCCTGTACCTCTCCCCAGTGCCTTCCTCAGAGTTGAAAACATTATACTAGAATGAAGCTGCACATTGTGCTTATAGAAGAACATTCACAATAATAAACTGTGGAAACAGCCTCTCTGCCCATTAACAGATGAACCAAGAGAAAAAAACGTGGTATTTATACACAATGGAGTATTATTTTGTCATAAGTAAGAATGGAATCATGTCATTTTCAGGAAAACGGATGAAACCTGAGGCCGTAATGCTAAATAAGTCAAACACAGGAAGTTAAATAGTACGTGGTTTCTCTTCTATGAGAAACCTAAGATATATAAATGAGTAAAATGAAGGGAGAGATAGTGAAAACAAGAAGGCAGACTTTGGATACGGGGTGAAGTGAGGGTCACGGACCGAGAGGCATTAATGCGTGAGCCAACTCCGCCGTTCCCCAGAATGAGCACAAGCGCGCGTTGCAGATACACACTGATCAGGGGTTACTGTCTGGCTCCTCTCCTCGGTGCCCAGACAAAACACCCCATTCCCCCAAGTCCAGGAAGGAGAGCTTTATTTGGCTCACAGTTCTTCAGTTTATGATCAGCAGGCTCCAGGCAGCAGAAGACAAGCCTCCTCCTGGCCTTCCGTGGGATCCAGGCTCCCACCCTCAGGGCAGGCAGCGCTCACACCCTTATCCCAGCATTACGTCCTGGGTCCCAGCACCACACTCCAGACCCAGCCATCTCCGCAAAGCGCCCCATGACTACATAAGGCTTTGGGGTCATCTAGTCCCAGCCAACTACAATCCTCCCCAGCACTCAGATCAGTTTGTGGGAGTACCACCTACCTCCCACTCAGTCCCTGTGGGCAGCACTTGGCCAGGCACCTGCAGGCTGCTGTGCAGGAGGAAGGGACCCTGTGAGGCCCAGGCAGCTCTCGCCTGACGCACACGGGGCGCGTGGCTCCTCAGCCCCTTCCTGGGCTGGGGAAAGCAGTGGACTGGGGGGCAGACGGATCCTGGGAACCACTGTGCCCGTCCACCTATCTGCCCATCCATGGGGCAGTGCCAGGCTGGGAACAAGTACCAGCCATGACCACACTACAAGGTGCCCACAGAGAGCCCTGGGCTCCTAGTTTTTGGACACAGGGAAAGGGAACCAGGGTTTCCACACCCAGCAAGCAATGTCGCAGAAGATGAGCAAGGCTGCGGCTGTCAGCGGGAACCACTCGGCGGGGTGGGGCATACTGGCCATGCCAAGGGGGCACCATGGCTGCTGGCTGGCATGAAGCAACTGAGTAGCCTCCTGACAGCTCACAGCCAGAGAGCAGGCTGCCCCAAGGGAATGAACTCACGGGTCCCCGTGTTTACCCTCAAGGGGACCTCATGCCACCTTGCTCCATTTAAATTTCACAGCCCCCCCGGGCCAGAGATTTAGCTCAGTGGTTCCGGCGCCTGCCTCACAAGCTCAAGGTCCTGAGTTCGATCCCGGTAACCACATACAATGCTGGGCATGGTGACTCACGCCCACCAGCAATCAGTACCACATACCACAGTGCCGGGCATGGTGGCTCACACCTGTCATCCCAGCACTTGAGAGGCAGAGATAGGAGGATTGCTGAGTTCGCGGCGGCTTGCCTGGACTACATAGTGAGCTCAGGGCCAGCCTGAACTACAAAGCAAGACCCTGTCTCAAAAAAAAAAAAAATTTCACGGCCCCCCACCCAGGAAACAAGCAGCTGCAGTGGGTGCATCTTACCTGCTGGGGCCCAGGACACAAACAAACCAGAGTGGAGCAAATGTGCCTCGTCACCGTCTGCCATCAGGCAGGGCTTCTTGTTTACACAGGAGGAAACCACAGCACAACACGTTGAACTCCCCTCCCCAAGGTCACATGGGCAACAGGGTGGCGGAGCCCAGATGCCAAGCCAGTACCACCATGCTCAGAGCTGGGTCTGCCCCCAGGGACTTCCCAGCCCACAGCAGCTCTGCCCCAGAGCACCATGTAAGTGCTGCCCAGAATTCTAAATTTTCTAGCAATCATGTTTAAAAATAAAAGTAGGGGCCAGAGATTTAGCTCAGTGGTTCCAGTGCCTGCCTCATAAGTCCAAGGTCCTGAGTTCGATCCCGGTAACCACATACAATGTTGGGCATGGTGACTCACGCCCACCAGCCATCAATACCACATACCACAGTGCCGGGTATGGTAGTTCACGCCTGTAATCCCAGCACTCAGGAGGCAGAGGCAGGAGGATTGCTGAGTTCAAGGCTTGTGTGGGCTACATAGTAAGCTCAGGGCCAGCCTGAACTACAAAGTGAGACCCTGTCTCAAAAAAAAAAAAAAAGTAAAAAGTTGCTGCATATTTATATTCCCAGCTACTCAGGAGGCTGAGGCAGGAGGATCACAAGTTTGAGGCCAGCCTGGACAGCTTAGCAAGACCTTCTTAAAGCAAAAATTTTAAAAGGGTTAGGGATATAGCATGGCGGTAGAGAACTTGCCTAGCATGTGCAAGTCCCAGGGTGCCATACCCGGTACCACAAAAACAAGTAAATAAGCAAACAGGTAAATAGAAACAAGTAAAAGGAATGGTGCACTCCATCAAGCCCAATATATGAGAGGTGGCACCATTTCAACCTCTACTCAACCTTAAAATCCTGACTAAGACCTTCCAGGCTTTCTGCTTTTCATAGAAAGTCTCTGAAACCCAGGGTGTGTTTCTCACTGGGCACTTGGCCACGTACCCCACACTGATGATTCACCTGCACTGCGCCCTCTGCAATCGCTGCTTCAAGCGATGCCCTGACCATCCCCGGAGATGGGGACGTTCTCCAGATTTCCAAAGAGCAGGTGAGGGCTGGAACAACAGAGCAACGGAGCCTCGAGGCAGAGTCAGGACAGGAGTCAGGTGAGTGCCCGAGGCCCTCTGCACAGACACCGGGCACACAGGAAGACCCGCGGGCTGGCCCAGGCCTCCTGTACTTCCCTCCAGCTTCCAGGAAAGAGGGCACGGTGATGGACACTGACACAGTCACTTCAGACCGTGATGGCTCTCAGAACAAAGCAGGAAGGTCTCCGGAGCAGGGCAGAACGGCTTCCTGGCAAAGCCGGGCAAGGGTCCCGCGGAGGGGGACTGAAGCCAGGCCAGGGGAGGGCGGGGCACCCCACACAGCAGACACAGACCTCGGAGCAAGAGTCCAGCCTTCCCAGGACGGCACAGAGGCAGCCAGGGCTCCCTGCCCTGTGCCAGCTGCTGCTCTCAGCCACTCCACTGGCCCCAGCCTTGACCCCTGCCTCAGGCACCTCACGCACCTCCTGAGACAACAGGAAGCTGACAAACTAGCCTCCAATTTTTAAGAACAAAACAGGGTAGCAACTGGTATGGAGGGGACATTCCCAGCAGTCTGGCAGTTGGTGGGACTGGTGCCTAACGGGACAGAGGACAAGTCAGCACAACACATGCTGCTTCCAACACAAGTCATGGGCCAACCCTGAGCACCACGGAGAAACCGTGGAATAGTACTCAGTCATCCAAAAGGAAGGGTGCACGACATCCGACACCAGCCTGTGAACCTTTGGAAAGGGAGGTGAAAGAAGCCGGGTGCAACGTGCCATGTACCCTATGGCTCCATTCATGTGACGCAATCAAAGAGGGAAATTCCCAGGGACTGAATGGAGATCAGGGCGGCAAGGGCAGGGCCAGGGTATGAGGTGCAAATACCAGTATGTACACTTTTCTCTCAGGTGATAAAAGCGTTTTAGAATTAGACAGGTAGGGCCCGAGATTTAGCTCAGCGGTTCCAGCGCCTGCCTCGCAAGTGCAAGGTCCTGAAATTCGATCCCAGTAACCATATACAATGCTGGGCGTGGTGACTCACACCCAACAGCAATCAGTACCATATACCACAGTGCTGGGCGTGGTGGCTCACACCTGTAATCCCAGCACTTGGGAGACAGAGACTGGAGGATTGCTGAGTTCCAGGCTTGCCTGGGCTAAATAGTGAGCTCAGGGCCAGCCTGAATTACAAAGAGAGACCCTGTCTCAAAAAAAATAAAAAATTAGACAGGTAAAGATTAACAAACATTACACATGGGCCTGAGGGTTAGCTCAGTGGCTCTGGCGCCTACCTCACAAGCGCAAGGTCCTGAGTTCAATCCCCGGTAACCACATACAATGCTGGGTGTGGAGACTCACGCCCACCAGCAATCAATGCTACATGCCACAGTGCCGGGCATGGTGGCTCATGCCTGTGGTCCCAGCACTCGGGAGGCAGAGACAGGAGGATTGCTGAGTTCGAGTCTTGCCTGGACTACATGGTGAGCTCAGGGCCAGCCTGAACTACAAAGCGAGACCCTGCCTCAAAAGAAAAAAGAAAAAAATTACACATTTACTAAACACCAGTGAATGGTGCACTTTAAAATGGTTAATTTTATGGGTTTTTTTTTAAATAAAGGAGAAAATAGGGAAAAGTAAGTTGCTTCAACAGAAGGTGTGTACAGCTACTACATGAAATACAACCTCGTGAGGGAAGAAGCAGACAGGAGCGCCGCTCCCCGACCAAGGCATCCACAGGAGGCAGGACACCCTAGCACGCATCCCTCCCGCCCCCAAGGAAGGGACTGAGCTTGTCCCAAGCTCCCAACTCAAAACAGAGCAGGGAAGACACTCACGGGCCAGCGCGGAGAGCCAGCGTGACCCCTGACCTGGCACAAACAAGAGCTTTACTGTCACGGTGTAACCCTGCCAGCCCCATGGACCCCTTTTCATTCCTCAAGCGGCCCTGGAGCCAAGTCCAGGCCATGGGGACAGGGGACAGGCCAGCTGTCCCGCACAGTCTCAGGGTCAGGAGCTCTGGACATGGGAGGGACAAAGCGGACACCTTGGGCCACAGAGAGGCACAGATAAGGGTGCTGCCCAAGGGCCCTTACCCAGGAGCCACTGTCTGCTGCCCTGTCCTGGACTCAGCCCTGCCCCATGCTTTCTTCTTGTTCTCACAACCCTGCGGTTGTCAGGGAAGGACCCTGGTGCTGTCACCACCTCCAAGCGAGGGACAGAGTTGTAGAGGGTCCCAGCAGCGCAGTCAGGACAGCATTAGCTGGTGGACAGCAGGCTGACCTCAGCGCCTTCTCTGCCAGGCCCACAGCAGGCCTGTAGCTCTTCCCAGAAAATTCCCCAGGCAGCAGTGGCATTAGCGGGAAAGAAGGCCAGAAAGGCCTAAGGTGCATGAGCTGGTGGCCACATAGCAATGTCGGTGTGCTTAATGCCACCGAGCTGTGCGCTTTCAAAAGGCTGCAGAGTAGCCATTATGAAATATTAGATGTGCATCTACCATAAAATAGTCTAAGAATGGATCCAGGTCTGGGCTGTTAAACTGTCAAGAAATTTTTTTAAATAGATATCATCCATCTCACCTGGTAAAATTCAGGGAGAAGACAAACACAGCAGCCTGCTTGGGGGGCTCTTCTTGGACTCCAGTCCCTGCCCCGGAACTGACTAGTTATGTGACTTCCCTATGCTCCTCTGTGAAAGACTTTCTCGAGGATGGACCCAGCTCAGTCAGATCAGAGACGTAATAGCCCCAGACACCCAGCCCTCCGCACCAGCTGGGTCGGAAGTGTCTCCGGCCCCGAGTGCTGTGGAGGCTCGGGTCTGCCAACATCGTGCTGACGCAGCCACAGCCATCGCTATGTAAGTGGGTGTGGCTGTTCCACTAAAACTTTGTTTATAAAAACCATGGCTGACCCACCAATAGCTTGCCAGCCCCTAGCATGGACCATGCTGTAACATGCCCACTTCTAAAACGAAACCCTAGCCCCCGAGACAAGAGCAGCACCCTACTCATGCTGAGCTCCCCTGGACGGCTTGCTCCTCTCTTCCTGAGCTCGAGGGTGCAGGGCCCCTGCCAATCCCTGCCAGCACCTCGGCCCCTGCCTCCTAAAGGCCCCTATCCCTGCCCTGTGCACTTGGCCGTGGAAAGCTGCCAGCAAAGGAAACCCTTTCTGAAGCACCCGGCCCCACACCCGGACACAGCGGTCCCTCCCAGCCGGCTGGGGCCCTACCCAGCCTCTGCTCCCCACAGCACCAAGGCCACAACAGCTGCCGTCGCTGGGGCCAGTGCTCATGGGGCCAGCTCTGCTGGGACCACTCTACTCTGGCGCTGCCCCTCTGCAAGTGCCACGTGTCCCTTACCTACGGGGAGGTGCGCAGCCCAAGTAAGAACGGGGCAGGGGTGGGAGGAGGGACGATCCCAGCTCTTCTCCTTATATAACCCTCACTCCCACCTCGAGAAGACGAGCAGGGCTGGGAGAGGCTGAGCCATTGCCCAAGAGCACAGAGCCAACAGGTCTGCACCAGGCAGCAGTGCAGCCACTTGGCCCTGCCCTCCTAGCCCGGCCCGCCCGGTCCCTTCGGTCACTAGCTCCACTGGTAGCTAGAGGAGGACCAAAGAGGGGCCCTAGCATGGGCATCCTCTGTGACAGTTCCAAGGCACACATCTTTTTCCAGCTCACACACCCTTCCTCTTTGTGACCACGTACTAAACCCTGCCTGTGCCAGGAACCACACCGCTGATCCCCACGCCGACCTAGCCAGAGGCCACTGTCCCCATCTGTACAGGAAAGAAGGCTCAGAGAGCTCAGTCCCCTTGCGCATGACCACACAGGAGTAAGGAATGAAACCTCTGAAGCCCTGCGGCTCATCCCGCTGCAGTGAGGAAGAAGACCAACCCAGGAGAACTGGGCCACACTGCAGTTACCCCTAATGTCTCCCAGAAAGAACCCCATTTGGCTCAAAACTCAAGCGGAAAGCAGGGTCTCAATGGGATTCCAGGACCCGCAGAAAGAGTGGAGCAGCCAGGTGTGGCCGGCCTTGAGAACTGTCCCTCCTGTCCCTCTGCCCTGGCCTCCAGCCTCACCTACCAGCAGAGCAGCCCCAGCCCACCCTCCCCATTAAGCCTTCGGATGCCTTCCCGGCATCCCTCCATGTGTCCCTCTTACAGGGCAAGTGGCATTCCGCAGCCTGATCCCCTGCCCAGGAAGGTGCAGCCCCTGCCCAAGAGCCAATGCTCTGACCTCCCAGTGTCCCCAGTCCACACTTGACCTAGGACAAACTACACAAATGTGTGCATACACGGAGAGCACAGATAAGAGAACAAACAGGCAATCAGGGAAAACCACAAGGAAAGGACATGAGTGCTGGGCCATGTCGTATGAATAGGAGTTCTCCAGGTAGCCCATGAAAGAGGAGACAGTTTAGAAGAAAAACAACAGTGAAAGCTAAACCCCACGTGAAGACAGGTGACTGGAACACACACGTGGCACAGTAGCTGAGACGGGCAGGGGAAGAGGACGGGGCCCCAGGGGCAGCCAGGATGTGAGGAGCTTGTGAGGTCAGGGCAGCAGGAGCCATGGGTGGATTGAAACAGAAGAAAACAGCAGTTGTCTCAGCATGGGTCCTGCTGGAGTTTCTGGCTGTGCAAAGACCTCTCACTCACCCACACCCACGTCTGGAGTGGGGGTGCCTGGCACCACAACCTCATGGTAGGAGAGTTTCCAAACAGCACTGTGGTGTGGTGCCCCCAGAGCTGGCTCCATAGCCAAGGTCTCTCCCTGTGACAATGTCCAGCTGGATAAGGAACCTTCCAGGTGGAGAGGGCCTCACTGCCCTAAACCTGCCCCTCCCTGCCCCCTCACCCCACGGCCCACTTCACCCAGGCCAGGGTCTGGAGCCAGGGCCTGCGGCTCTCACAGCCTCCAATCCAAGCCACCGGGTCACCCATGTGAAGGAGGCAGCATTCATTGTGCGGGTGGAGCACTGGGTGGATGGCCGGGCGGGGCTCCTGGTTTGAGGGGCACAGGCTGCACAGGCATCCGATGGGGGACAGCGGGGAAGGACCGGCCTGCCGCTTGGGGAAGCTCAGGCAGGCCCAGGGGCTCCCCGACCTTGGTGGCCAGGAGCTGAATGAAGGGCGTTCCCAGAGAGGGTGCAGCACGACCAAAAGCCAAGGTCAGTCTGGTGGGAGTGGCACAGCGGGCTGTGGCAGAAGAGGCTGAAGGTTAGATACACTGTCGCGGGTGCTCAAAGGGCCAGGCTGAAACTGGCGGGGAGCCCAGGCGGCCAGGCCTCCAGAGGGAGGACGCCTCAGGCGTGTGGGGAGGGGGCTTTCAAGGCCAAAGGTGCCATCCTGGCAAGAGGCCTCGATGGGGACCGAGGCCCAAGCTCAGTACCCCATCCGCAGCGGGAGGATAGGGCGCCACACCCGGGATCCGGAACCCAGGACGCCTGCTAGGCACCTGCACCGCAGGGCCCATCCTCACTGGTCAGTGCTAGTAGGTGCGGTGCGCCAGGCCGGCCGGCAGCTGGGCGGGTTGCAGCCTTTCTTCCACCTCCCTCCCTCCCTTGCGCCCACGTGGGCGGAGCGGCGCGAGGGTGTGCGTGGCGCGGCCGTGGCAGCATGTCCTGTGCCTGGGGTGGAGCGGGGTGCGGCCGGGGCAGATGCCCCCTCTCGGCCCCCAGCTGCCCCACAGTGGCCTTGGGCTCGGGCTTCATCCTGGGTGCCACCTCGACAGGGGTCCGGAGGACAACGGGGAGCCCTGCTGGCCACGCCCCCCGCGCCACTCCCGAAGGCGACGAATACCCAACCCCGCAGCTGGGCTGGGGGGGCGGAATGGGGAGAGGATGGAAACCGAGTGGCGTGAGGGACGGAGGGAGGGAGGGGGGACGAGAAGTGGGTGGCAGGAGGCGGCGCG